>CAJQUW010001814.1:0-15262 GCA_907163375.1 Prostheceraeus crozeri
AACTAAGCCTGTAGTGTAGATAGCCTTTCTAATACATATCTTTTCTGCAGATCTTTGCCGCCCACACCCCATCAATCCCGAGAAACGAACCATCGGCTCTCTTAAGGCCCTGGGGCAGACATGATGGAACCTCACGCGGTTGCCCTGGCAGTCGGACTGGCGAATACTATCATTAAGTTGAATCTGCTATCAGTCAACTTGAACGTTGCGTTCGCGTTAGAGGGGTATATAAACCACTGCCTCTCATTTCATTTCATTTCAATCATGCAGACGCCGAACAGTCAAGTAGCTCTCCTCGCGGGACCGCAGTTAAGGCCGCGAAATGTATTTGAGGAGTTGTCAGGCTAGAGGAGCAAGACAGAGTCCACAACAATCTTGCTCGGATTGGCAATCCGATGACAGCAACTGCTGTCATCCAACGGAATGGTGCTACATTCCACTCTATACTCACATGCCAGTTAGTGTGGAAGTCGACAGTGCTACCAATGAGAGAGTCTTTGACTCCTCTCAGCAGAATTGGTAGGCTGTAGGATGACGACTCCCGAGAACGAACCACGCGCTTCTCTTAAGCCACCATGGCAAGACATGAGATGAACCATCCTCGCGCTTTCCCTGCAGCTTCGACGGGCGATACTACAATTTAGTGAATCTGCTATCATCACTTGAACGTTGCAAAATTTCGGGAATACTTCCTTCGAACGGGCGTTCTGTATAGGCCGCGGGAAACCCTACGATGTATACCGCCAAGACATTCGCCGATGGTCAATCTTGAGAGGAATGACCTCACTGCGTTCTTGTTTTGCAAGTGATTGCCTCTGTCTCAACGTAGTATGCATTCGCGCCAGGGCGACATTTAGCCAACTGTCGAAGGTTGCCTAAAACTTTCCATTGCATACGTTATGAGAACCATGAGTGCTACCTGTCTCTATCAATGCGCTTAACGAAGCATCCTATGAATGGAATAAAGGGGAGCTGTGGAGACACCCCCCACTAAACAACGCGCCACAACGCAACATAACACACGTCTTCTCAGCAAACCGTAGATCCCTAACAAAGCTCTTTACCACATGATACGCAGTCGATTGCTATCCCTGTATCAAAGTGTAACTATCTTAATTTATTTGACACTATTTTATCTACCATCAAATCGTCCATATGAAATGTTTTTAGATTTACAAGTTAGACTAAAAGCTGCTGACTGATGTCCAAATGAAAAAGTATACATGGTTAAATCATCCACTTAAGCCCATCCATAGTCTAACAAGCTCTTTACACATGGATCGCAGTCGATTGCTATCCCTGTATCAGAAGTGTAAGCTATCTTAATTTATTTGACACTATTTTATCTACCATCATCGTCCATATGAAATGTTTTTAGATTTACAAGTTAGACTAAGCGTGCTACTATTTCCAAATGAAAAAGTATACATGGTTAAATTATTCACTAAAACCCCATTCAAGTAAGTCAGTATGAAAGCAAAGATAATACGAAATAAACATTTATTATGGCATGTATTTCAAAAGGTCTTCATCGTCCACATATCGCCAGGGGGTAGCGAGTCTGCGGCTTCATCGCAATAAGGCGATTCCAGAGCGCGCGAACAAACAGTTGAAAGCGAGTCTTTAAAAACGTTTCTTTCTGCAAGCGTCCGCTCACTTTACACTCAATGTACGCCCACATTACCGCCACGGTTCGCGGTTTTGGGAGTTAGGGGTGTACCACTCCCATATTTGATGCAAGTGCGACTTGCTGGTCATCTCCATCACCCCTTCGGCATCATATTGTAAATATTTCCACCGTATCCTGTTAGGTCGGGCAACTCCTCTTCATCCTCCTCCGATAATGATAACTTTCGTATATTGTCGAGATTGTATGTCTTCACACCTCCACCTTCGCCTTTCTTGGTGCATTTGGTGTAACGAGCACCTTTGCTGATGTATATGGAGAGGAGAACTCCAATGCGGTATTTGGTGTTGTTGGAGGACTTGTCATGGTGTCTTTGAAATGCTGACTTTGAATAATGATAACTTTAACATTTTTCTAATTCTTAAGTATACACAAGCAGCCAATCAGAATGAACATCCAATGAATGAAGAGGATGAAAGTATATAAGCAAAGTGACATTCAGGTCATTTCATTTAATCTTTGAATCATACAAGTGACGAACGCACGATCTCTCTCTTTGACTATTATTTGAGGTGTACAAGAGAACTGCTATCTCGTGAATTCCAAATTTGCTGTACAAGGAACAGCAATCGCGTGAATTTACTATGGAGTGAAGTCTCTATCTTGTAGAAGTATCAACCTTAAACTTGATTTCGTTGAAATGGTAAGTTGAAAATTTCCTCTCCTCTCATCTCCCTCAAACGTGTGACTTGTGATAATAGCATCTTCCTCAATTTCAGGCATCAACTTCATCACCAACGCCCTCTCTTCTCGAGGAAAGTTTAGAGTTATTGAGTCAAGGTAGGTTGTAACACTACACTGAGGCTTGAACAGAGATGAAAGAATGATTTCTCTTTCAGGTGATGTGAGTTCCAGCTCAGGACTCTCGCGGGAAGGCAACGAGTGGGAATGTGCCGACTGCGGACATATGTTTACAAGGAAGCACAGTCTCCTTCGACACATCAAACAACGTGTGTGTCAACGCAAAGCGGCGTCAATCTCCGGAGGTGAAGTTGATTCTGACGATGACATCTCCTTTCCTTGCGATTTGTGCCCTCTTTCTTTTGATAGTCACTTTCAGCGTTCTTCGCACAGACTTCAACACACGCATGCAAATGATCACTACACCAACGGTACCTCTACCATCTCCCTCATTAATGTTTCACATAATAATTTAGTACGCGACTACTGCATGGAGTCCAATACTCAAATTGTAGATTTACCTGAGAGGCTCCTTCAAAATTCTAACATTATCGAAGCGCTCTTCAATAATTTAGACAATTTTAGAATGAAGGCGCTCATCTACCTTAAACTAAAATATATTAAAATAGATTTTCAAACGGGTCAAGTGACGGAGAGAATACAGTTTCATAATTCCTTCCTCTTCCGCAACCGAAGTTGTAGACTGCGAGTCTTGGCTAAATTTTCACATTCAATGTTTAAAATCAAATGTAGATAAATTCAATCAACGCGACAGCGCTCTCATTTTTGATGGTGTGGACTCAGCCATATTCAAAATTTCCCTATTAGAAAGTCATGCAGCTCGAGGCACATTTAAACTTCCAAAAACGTTGTATAATAAGAAAGCTGTCATCAATGTTGATTGTAAATCACAGTGTTTCAAATATGCAGTCCTATCCATCCTTCACTATAATGATATCAACGCGCATCGAGATCGCACCTATAGCTATAGACAGTGGGAGGATGAACTAGACTTTGAAGGTTGTGATAGTAACAACATGAAAATCAAAGATGTAGAAACATTCGAAAAACATAATAAGATTAAAATTGTCGTTCACGTGTGGGAGAAGGGGTTGAAGGGTGCCCGCTATAATTCACGTTCAACTTGTTATGAACGTGTAGTCAACCTCTTATTAGTAAAACAAGATGATAGCGAGGAATGGCACTACTGTGGTATTCCCAAAATCTCTCGCTTGTACACTCACTTGGGGCACTCTAAAAGAGTTGAACATTTTGTATGCGACCGCTGCATCCGCTCATTTTGGAGTAAAGATAAATTTGAAAACTCACTATGAATGTGCAAGCGAGGTAAATTACAAATGGAACGCATGCCCAAAGATAAAATATTTTCACATAGGGATAATGGTGACGAATTAAGTCCCCTGCGTGTCATTTACGCAGACATAGAATGCTACATTGATGATATCATCCACAAGCCAGCAGCCATATCCTGCTATGAAGTATGGCATGACCACTTTAGGAATAGACAAAACAAAATGCATCCTTGGCAAGGTGAAGATTGCATTTCAAAATTTCTAGAATTTCTCGATAAAGCTGCAAAAATTTCAACAATCATATGATTCCCAATTGCAGCGTAAGTCACTACATATGTCAGTTGATGGACAAACAAAATTTGTAAAGTTGCATCATCCTGTCCTAAAATTGTCATAAAACGTTTGATGTACGATAAAATTAAGAAAGTGCGTGATCATGATCACATCACTGGTAAATTTAGAAACGCACTCTGCGCCAAATGTAACTTTTCACTTAGGTTGAGACGTCGTGTACTACCCGTCATTTTTCATAACTTTAATACAGGGCTATGACAGTCAGATATCATATGCTCATAAAAGGAGGGTTGAGCCCAGATAAATCGTGGCAGTTTAATGTAATAGCACAAACAGAGAGAAAAATCTCATGGCAAATTGACACAAAAGTACCATTAGAATAAAACTAAAGAAAATAAGACAGTCTTCTTCGAAATAAAATTTTTAGATTCATTTCAATTCATGTCAGCGTCACTAGCTTCTCTCGTTCGTAATCTCAAGTTTCTTCCCCATAGTCAAACTTTGAAGAAACACTATCCAAACTTAACGGATGAAATAATCACTCGCAAAGAGTCTTTCCTTATGCGTATTTTAGCTCAATGTCTAAACTAAATGAAACAACCCTTCCTTCCATTGACAAATTCAATAACGATTTGACGGGTGAAGATTGTCCAGTAGAGGACTATGAACATGCTCAAGAGGCATGGTTAAAATTTAATTGTAAAACGTTTGTCGAATATATGATCGCTACACTTAGAATTAGATGTCATTTTGCTGGCTGATGTCTTTCAGGAGTTTCGACGAGTGGCATTAGAAGAAGACAAATTAGATCCTATCCACTTTGTCAGTCTACCAGCCATGTCCTTTAAATCAGCCTTTAAAATGACTGGTGAGACCATTCATCTCTTACAAGACCCGGAGATGTATAATATATTTGAGCGCGGAATACGCGGTGGTCTCACATTTGTAAATAAACATCATATAAAATCTGAAACAGTAGGTGATGATCATATCCACCTAAAGTACTATGACCAAAATAATTTATATGGCAGTTCACTGTCTAAACCACTACCTCATTCCGAGTTTAGTTGGTTAAATCAAAATGAGCTTGAGTATTACTCCAACCCTTCAAACATACTGAATATTCCAGATGAAGGTGATTGGGGATATTATTTTGAAGTGGATTTGATTTATCCAAATAGTATTAAAAATAAAACTGCTGATTTCCCACTCGCACCTGAATCTGGCGAAGTGACTGAAGATATGTTTTCACCATTCATGTCACAATTTCATAATAACTTAACAGAGTGTGGACAGCCAAGGTACAAACCATGCCGCAAACTTTTACTCACCCAATATGATAAGAAAAATTATCTCGTACACTTCTGCATATTAAAATTCTATTTAGAAATGGGCATGCTTCTAAAGTCAGTTCACCGCATTATCAAATTTAGACAGAAAGCCTTCCTCAAACCCTACATAGATAGTAACAGTCAAAAACGTGCACTCGCCCAAAATAATTTTGAAAAGGATTTTTATAAATATAAGAATAATAGTCTATTCGGAAAGACCATGGAGGATGTTAGAAAACGTATGAATTACAAACTAGTCGTTGATGAACAAAAATATCACAAATTGACCTCATCACCTCTTTTCATTGATAGAGACATCATCGATGAGGATCTTGTAGGTGTTAAAATGATTAAATCAGAAGTTGAGTTGTGCAAACCCATCTATATTGGGCAAGCCGTTTTAGATTATTCCAAGCTTGAAATGTATCAACTCTTCTACAAAATATTAAAACCATGCCCTCTCGTAAAAGAGGTTCGCTTGCTGGGTGGTGATACAGATAGTTTCTTTTTTAGGAATTACCACTCAAAAAGATTTAAATTTTAATGAAGTAGGTAAGTCATTAGAAAAATATTTCGATACATCTAACTACAATCCCACTCATCCACTCTATTCCATACAGAATAAAGCCAAACTTGGTTGTTTTAAGGATGAAACAGCAGGAAAGGAAATAGATGAAATGATTCTCCTCCGTCCTAAAATGTATTCCATGAAACTAAAAGAATGTGCAGATAGTATTAAGCGTGCTAAAGGTATATCAAAATCCATTGTTCATAAAATGAAACATCGGTCCTATAAGAAGGCCTATAAAAATAAAACTATAACGTTTGTCAATATACAATCTTAAAATCTCAAGTTCATACTGTGAAAACGTACACGTTTCAAGAAACGAGCACTTTCAGCATGGGAGGATAAGAGGTGTTGGATAGGACATAACACATCTCTTCCACATGGACATCCTGACACAAACATACCTCCACCCAAAAGAATAAAACTCACGCTACCACATTCAGGAGATGTATTGACATAATCAACTTTAACTCAGTATTTTGATGTTGCTTTTTGTAGATATACATGGTTGTTTTATGTATCGCATGAGATCGTTTCTTCCTTGTGAATATATGCCTACAGTCAGCCCATTCCCCCTATATCTGTGAAAAGACTTTTTCATATACATATTTTTATTTCAATAAACATATCACAATGACTTCACTTTGTTTTCCGAAACACTAAAGTTACGAGGGATTTAGTATCTTTCACATGGATACACTCTTGTAAACCATTGGTAATTTTGATAGCAATAGAGGGTATAGTTTGTTTGACGACGGGATGATAGAAAATAGATTCAAACATCTTCTCGACTATTCCATATGAAGCGTCTTTATCATGAATGAAATCACGTAAAATGTATTCTTTTTTCTCGCCAACAGAAATAGGTAAAATCAAATCACTTTGAATGTAAAGGTGTTGTTCATGTTTATCAAGTGTCATTGGTGTTTCTATACCAATCGTATGCGCAGCAGCAAACACAGTTTGTAGCATTGAAAAGCCAAAGAGTTTTTTCAAATTTTTACTCAATTGACATTGAATGTCATCACCCAGTTTCAGAACAACGCGTTGTTTTTCAATTGAAAACGAAATGTGGTGTGTCTTTACATCATATTTACTTTTCATCACATGCTTCAACTTCTGTTGTATATAAGGATTTACTACATGAATGAAGCTTTCAACTGTATGATATAGACGCGGCATTATATTGATAGCAACTTTAGATTCTTCATAAGACTGGTAAATTTTCTTGATGCGATCGCCATAGATGTCCACCCACCATTCATCATTAACTGAATCAGCTTTAGTGTGATATTCATGAGAACCATACACCACACCGCTTCCAATAATAGGCGTATAATGTCTTACAAAATGACGCAAGGTTGGAGAGAATAAAACTGTAAGTTTGTCATTATATTTCTGAATAACCAACTTATTTTTGTCCGCCATAATTTTCTCTCCATACTTCTTACCCACAGTCTCATTCCATCGTTTTACTAACTCAATAAGTGATAAAGGTTGAACACCACGCTTTTTCAAAATGATGCGTTCTTCGCATTCTACAACATCTTCATCAAATATTTTAAATCTATAATGAAATTTGTTGATTCGAGTTGAATAAACTTTTTTAACATTTGCAGTAGCAATTGACGTTAGATGTAGTCCATGACCAAAACCAAGATGTGGATAGAATTCACTATCCAACCTCAGCGTAAGACCTTTAGTAAAAGAATGAAAGCGGAGGAACTGTCTCCCACTCCAATGATAGATAGTAAACTCATAAGCTTTCTGATTTTTATTCTTCATGATGGAAGTATTACCACTGTTGAATGCCTTAATAATTTTCTCATTCCCAAATGGCTCATAAGAATCTGATTTTATCTGAATCCATTCATAGTTCCACTTTCCATCTGATGTTAAATTGTATGGGAACTGAAATGCATTATTCATCGTTATTCCATCATGGGTGCGAGGAGTCAATATCATTTCTTCCAAATCATTCACATTCTGAATATTGCTATCATAGCAAATACTAGAAACGCCAACTTCCCATTCACCTTCTAAATGCAGTGGCCGATTTAATTCTACTCGATAGTCTGATGGTTTATTTTTGGGAAATTTATTCATAGAAGCATTACTGGGCAAGTAGATTAGAAACGAGTCCTTATTTTCACTTTCCATATTATTCACATTGGAAAAATATATTAGCATACTTTTGCATTAACTCTTCATTCGGAAATGGAGTGTAATACTTGTCACAGCATCTTTATGAAAAGGAATCAACGCACCAGCATCATCATAAATGGCAATATCAATTTGTGGGATGTAGTTTGATTTCAGCTTTGTATAATGCACTTTCTTGAAAGTATGCTCAGATAAAATACTGCAGCTTTTTGGCTGGTATGGTATCATTGCTAGCAATGGAGCTTCAACATCTCCCACACGTACATCTTCACCAATATTGGAATATATCTGAAAATAGTTAATACGACGCGATAGCGACATGTCTGCGCTAGCTTTGGTTACAGTACCACTTTTAAAGATATTTTGATCAAAACCCAAAATGTCCATTAGAGTTTTATCCATAATTAGTTCAATACCTTTTCCATTTATAGTGAGAGACAAAGTACCTTCTTTTTCAGAAAATGAAATATGTTGCTCATTAATCACTTCATTTAAATAATCTACAACCAATTTAACCGAAGTAATAATGCGAGGCATCAACACTCTTGTTTCATGTAAGAAACCACCAAAAGGCTCTACACACTTTCTGTATAAAGATACGGCCCATTCTGTATCAAATTGATTTGACCTTTCACATGGTAAATGTTGCATATCAGATTTTCCATGAACAGCTGCAGAACGATGTCGTAAGAACTGATGAAAATCTTTTGAACAAACTAATACTAGATCATCATCATTTAATTTGCTTATTGCAATATGATTAGATGATTTAATATAAGTCAATGTTGCCACTTGTTTGTCATCAACTCGAAGGAGATAATTAAATTTCTTCAATAATGTTTCAGGAGTCATGTTTGTCTTTCTTGGCTTAATCACAATCTTCTTCACCAACGTCTTCTCATTTCTTGAATAAGATCTACATAATAAGCTTCCTCTCGATATATTAACTGTTTATGACCACTTATGTGGTAATTAACGTTAAAATTATCATAGCTTGTTAAGGCGCTAGCGAGGTAGCCTAAATCATTTCTTAAACTTGGACTTAAACCAACAATCCAATCTTTCTCAACTACATGATGTACATAATTATAATCATCATTGTGCGGAGTAAATTGGACAATATGTTTACACGCTTTATTCAAGAAATCATATATAAACTTTTTACATGATAAGAGATCTTTCTTTGGCCACTGTGGAATGTATACTCGGCACCCCTTTTCACATTGATAAGCAGCTGTACGCCTCATATTAATAGTCATCACCTCATGATCAAAAGTATAGACACAGTTGCTATAAACAAGTTGAGTGACACCCACTTCCCAATTCCCATTTAGCTGTTGTGCATGATCAATGGGAGTAGAAAAGAGTGCGGCTCGATTGCTAGTAAATCTCTTTGTAGCCGCATTGCTAAGCAAAATATGATAAAACGACATTTTTATATTGCTAATCTGCAACTTTGCATAACATCATGAAGACTTGGATTTTGGACTCTCTACAATATATCAGAGTTGATCGTGATGGAAACGTACATTTCAAAAATTCTCATGGTCATACATCAAGAGGAATTACATTAACATGGCGACAATTTGTCAACCTCAATGATATCATGAGGGATTTGGAATATTTTGAAACATTAAGATTCATCTCCTTGGGTGATCAAGTTTGGCTTCAACATTACAGAAATGAAATTCAAATCTACCATTCTCATTCCGCAAACTGTTTCTCATTTCGCAAATACAATTGGGAGAAGTATAGAAGATACATACATCGCTCCATCATGACATTTATTCGTCGTGAGTTCATCGCCCTACTATGCAAATCTTAATCAGATATGATTACCACGCACCATGAGTTGGAAATTAGATTCCCTACAACGTATTGAAACGGATCATGATCGAAACGTCTATTTCAAAGATTCAACTGGAAATGTGAGAAGAGAGTTTGTTTTATCTTATCGTCATTTTCAATCTCTACATCATATCATGAAGGACTTGAAATACTTCTATATGAAAAGACATTCACGTATTGGAAATCGCATCTGGCTGCGCGTCAACAATCGGCGAATTCAACTCTATCATTCCCAACTTCATACTAACTTCACATTTCATCAAGGTAGTTGGGAAAAGTATAAAAGGAAGGTACATCGCTCAATTTACTCATTCTTTCATCATGAAGCGCCATCGCTACACCATCGTCAACATTCTCCGTCGCTTCAGACTCTACACCAAAATCGATCTCACAACATTACGCCAACAGCTTCCAAACAGCAAGTATTACCCGGGCCGTCCTCAAATGTTAGTGGTGAAGATGAACAATTCACGGAATCTTCAACTCTTCCCAAATGGGACTGTACAGATTCTCGGCGCCCTTTCTCATTCATCGGCGCAGTCAATGCGCTTAGAGCTACAAAGACTACTACGTCGGATATGGAAGAGGGAGAGGTGTGTGATGTCGAATCTGACTGTGGACAATATGGTGATCTCTACTCAATTGAGTGACAGTCTATCATTTTTGAAGATTCGTACCAGCAGTTACAGTTTGTGTTATGAACCCGAACTTTTTCCTGCAGCTCTCATTAGTTGTTGGTTGCCTGTGCATGTGGCAATCTTTCATAATAGTAAAGTGATCATTACTGGACTAAAATCTCATGAACAAGCAAATATGATCCTAGACTATCTCATTGAGTATGTACGTACCCAGCGGATTGTAAAATAAAAAACAATTTTTCCAACATGATGTTTTTATTTCAAATCATGATAGAACTTACAAATCATTTTTTCATTAGAGGATGGATTACATGAAAAGTTTTGAATAACAGATGCAAATCGAGATACATGTAAACGTTTTAAGATGAAGTACAGTACAAAAGCACCACACGTTGATGAAAGTGGATGTTGTAGTATGCGTTCATTTCGCTGATATTGACGCGTATGTTTTCTCAACCACTGCTGTGTTGGTATATTTGGAGGTTGAGCAAGAGAGTCAAATAGTTCACCACGTCGGTCTTCTCCAATAAAGATCGCTTTCCAATGCTCACCGCCTAAATTCTGTGAATGAGTGTTTAGCACAATAAAGATGGGATAGTGATTTACTGCAGGTGGTAAGGTATCGAGTGAATAGACATTATCGAAAGCTTTCAACGTCGCTTCGTCTGCATTACGCTGCACTTTAGTCTTAATATCGTCAGCAGTCAACCAACTCATTAACGATTATACTGAAGAATCACGTCACGATACTTTGTAATTTCAATATTTGAATCGAAGACTGCATAAATTAATACATTGATCGTCTCAGGTAGTGTTCTTTTGAACGTCAAATCCAAACGAATATTATGAGGCACGTTCGCTTGACGATAGGGTGCACTAATATCGCTGTCAGCAGTCAAATCAAATGCATAAATAGTATATCCACTCTTAAACTCTTTCATAGTCAGTCCGTTGGTATCATCCGTATTGTAAAAGCCAAAGACATCCATAAAATCAACATAACTGCGCATAAATTGATCCGAAGCAAAATCTGGTTTGTAGGGTGGACCAGGATGACTCACACCATTAACACGTAAAGCAATTTCACTTAACTGATTGTGTTTAAAATTGAAAGGATTCTTCTTTATATTACCATTAAATGCATCATTTTCAACCATTGCCACCATGAGGAGCTTCGGTGCTTCCGATGGAAAGAGGCCATCTTTCATGAAACTCTTTTGATCTTTCGGAATTGTAAAGGTGAGAAGCTTTGTATGCTGAACGGGGTAAATGGCATTTTGGCGGTTAAGACCTTCAGCATGCCCTCTAATGACACTTGGATTCGGTACTACTCGACGAATGTAAAGTGCAATATCTTCCACATGAATTCTAAAATTGTCAACTTTAGCAAATGCATTCAGCGCAAATTCAGGCTTATTCAATGTCAGCTTGAGTCGCATGCTGGTATTACAGAGTAAAAACTTTGACTGTCTAAAGAAGTCTAAATTCAGCGGACCATATAGCTGACATACTCTACTATCTTTAATCATAGCAGATCGCTTTACAAAGCCACTGTTTGTTTCAACATCAAATTTTCCTGCTTCATCTCTGTACCATCCCATGGCTTCCATATGACTTTTTTGTGCTGCTGGATGAAACTGCGATACATGAGTGAAATATGATTTATAGGGATAATCGCTTTGACCACCTTCCACCTGCTGCTCTCCAATCGTTAGAGAAACATCGCGAAGTAATGTAGTCAATGGTAAATTGTTCAGTCCAACTTTATGTGCATCGTCAATAGCAGTTCCATCTGCTTGCTGAATTCTAAACCTCAAATCAAGCATCGCATAACTCAAATCTATGTAGTCATCACTACCACCAGGAATAACAAATTCAATGGGGCCAGCATTCTCAGCTGTTCGAGGATGATAATCTACAATACTTGAACTAAGAATATCTGTCTGTATGGCTTGTTGATCGAACAAACAAAAACCGGAAGTTTTACACTCCATGATTAGAAGTTATAGCAGCGTCGTCGTTTAGCGCCTGATGAATGATTAGAGCCTCTGCGACGTTTGCGTGAATGCCTTTTGACTGAAGATTGCACCTTACCAGCTCCGCGATGTTTCCTCCTTCCTTTTCTCATTCGTTTAGGTGATTTCTTTCCTTGAGTAACACCAGCAATGGTCTGCTTCAATGTTTTTAAACCGCGTTCCTTCCCACGATTCAACAAACTGCTCTTGAAACTTCTACCTCTGGAAAGATCACTAGCAACATCACCAGCAAAGCCAACGGCATTACTTAAAACATTTCGTTTTAAAGATCTACCGACATTGGATATGAGAGGTGCTACAACAGATTTCAGTGCACCAAGTATGCTACCTCCACGTTGGCGGCGAGCACCGATGTAAATTTGTCCTCCACCACTTACGTAGGAGGGTCGTGAATAAAATGAGGCAGTTGGATTCATAGCTCAAACCCTAAACATTGTTAGTTACAACTTTGCATGAATCACTGTCGATCACTTAGATGAAAGATGTCGGCACGACGCATCCAAGAGTTCATACTTGAAGGATAACCAGTCCATTTAACAAGACACCATTCTTCACCTTGCCGTTTTTTACATCGAATGATTTTCTCTACCAAATATGTTTCACTTTCAGTGACTACCTCAATCTCATCGCGGTAAAAGCTACCCTCAATTTCTTCATTATCGTAATCTTTCAACTTGTAGGTGGTCGGAGAGTCTTTTTGATTAATCCTTGATACTGTAAATACCTCCTCTGTCCAATTCGGGAGGTACCCTTTAGCAAAACACTTTTCACTTTTGAGATACGAACTTATCGCCAATTTTCACATCACTTTTCACATGAGTGCGTTTACGTTGGAATGATTCGCGCACTTTATCTACATTGTCAGCATTTACATCTACTGGTCTGAGTCCAATAGAACGATGGATAGAGTGATTGTAGGCATGGAGTGTATCTTGTAGAACCTTTGTCCAATTTTGTGTCAAGTTGGCAGTAAAATGTCGCCACAAACGATTTTTTAATGTGCGATTAAAACGTTCAACGAGTGCAGCTTTATAAGCGCTCTTTACACTAAACAACTCAATGTCATGCCTCTCAAATAATCTTGTCACATGCTGATTTTCAAACTCTTTTCCTTGATCACTCTGAATTCTTTTTGGAATGCGACCTTCTCGAAAAATTGTTTGGAATGCTTTTGCTACTCCTTTCCCTTCTTTAGTTTTTAAAGGTTGAGCCCACGCATAACGCGAGAAAATATCAATGACGGTTTAAAATAAAATTATTGCCGAGTTATGTTTTGAAATGGAGGCAACATCGCACAAATCTGCTTGCCACTGTTCATCGATGTCATGAACAATATAATGGCGGGTGCGGTACTTCTTTTTCGCTTGTTTGTGGAGTGTATAGGTAGCTGACCCTTTAACCATCGTTTTCACTTGTGATTGTGGAAGACCACTCGCTTTTGATAATTTCTTGATAGATGCAAATCCTGCGGATGTTTTACATCATAATAGATTGTCTTCAAACGTTCAGTCGATGACGGCTGACTCTTTTTCCTCCTTTCTCATTTTTTTCTTTTTGCTTTCTACATTTACAACAACTGCAGCATTTAGCTTTAGCGGTTTTGCGATCGTGTTCACATTGCTTAGGGGTTTCATTTATGAGAGCTGGCGCAGCAAGTGCAAGTGACAACGAAATTCACCTTCTGGCGGCTCATTACATGGCAAGCAACACATCTGCTTCATATTAATAGTCTGAGAACATGTTTTTTGGGAGGAGCTGTTTTACGTTTTCCTTTTACCATTTTTAGTGGCGATGTAGATCTACGTCGAGTTCTTCCTCATGTTTGCTTAGTGAGTGTGGGGATGGGGAGTGTAGCAGGTGACGTCTTAAACCAATTTGTTGGCATTTCATCGCTGAAGGCATTGGAGTAGTAGCCACTGTTGAATCAAGTTCTTTCAATGTCTCATTATTAAAGCAATTTTGGCACATTATGCTTTTTTCAATAGTTTAAGAAAGTGATGGACAACCAGGTGGAACATAGCCATGACGGCGCTTTTACGTGTCGCATACTGAATCAAGTCTTCATAACGTGAAGCATCAATCACTTTATTTTCATCTGTAATGATTTCTCCTCTATCATTTACATTGGAGATGGGGGGTTCAATACTGTTGAAAAGAGATATGGCATGTGCGCGAGATGCTAAAGGTGTAGCAGTCGATACAGGAGTCACGCCTCTTATTTCTTCAAGTTTTTCAATTGCTCAAAAAGTTTCCGGATTGTAATACTACAGCACGATGTGGATCTTTGATGTGAACATTTTGCTTATAATCTATTTCTTTCCTATACATTTGATTTGCAAGAGGTTGCTTTACTTGCTGCATGGCAGTCAATTGTACATATTCATCCTGAGGAATAACAATCATGCGAGAATAAGAACTCATAGTTTGTAGATAATCATGGGAGTTTTCAAAATATCACTTCGAAATCTAAATTTTTCCGGACACTCTTGCGCGTTAAAGTCAATGAATAAGTAACCGTATGGTTTTTCACGTAGTGCTTTTGAAAAATTTTCAATTAAGGCTTTTGATCCTCTGGTGCAAACCTTGTCGCGCTAAAATTTCAAATTGACTTTTATCTCGCGGAATATCTTGAAAATAGCATAATAGTGTGTATTCAGGTTTCGGTGTACGAGCCTTCTTTTCCATCAGGAAACAAATTTTGTG
>CAJQUW010001815.1:0-12252 GCA_907163375.1 Prostheceraeus crozeri
ACACTGTAGAATTTGACGCTGAATCCGAATCTGACCTCCATTTTTCCCATCATCATCACCAAAGGTGGCCACAATTTAATATTTTCAGGAAAAATCTCATGTGCAGATCCAACTTTTCAACTTTTTCTCTCGGATGGCTTTGCAAATTTACCATGCCGATGCAGAATTTGACGCTGATTCCAAATCTGGTCTCTGTTTTCCCGTCCGAGGCTTGGTTCACCCGCTAGAGCCGTTTTCGTAAAAATTCTAACTCGTTTTTTCGCCAATGTCCCAAATTTTCAATGACGTCTCACCTCTAAACGAAGGCAGATAGGACCAAACTGAGCTTTCCACTGCATTTTTCTCACTCTTAGTTTTCAAATGAGCTATTGCACGACTTTCTACGATCTCTAACACCAAAGTTGGAAGTTTGGCAGGAGGGGGGGGGGGTCAGAACTTTTTCTCTCCGATTGAGCTGGAAAGAAGTTCCTAGACCCAACTTTGGCCAAAACGTCCGAATTTGCACTCCATTTTCCCATCCGAGGTCTCCTTCATGCCGAAAAAACGACTTTTCTCATCCCAAAACATCCAACACCCGCCTTTTCCAACTCTGACGTTTTCCTGCCCTTTTCCTCCCTCAACCCAGGAAAAGTGGACCCAACTGAGCTTTCCACTGCATTTTTCTCACTCTTAGCTTTCAAATGAGCTATTGCACGACTTTCTACGATCTCTAACACCAAAGTTGGAAGTTTGGCAGGAGGGGGGGGAGGGGACGTCGTCAAAACTTTTTCTCTCCGATTTCGCTGGAAACATCCTTCCTAACCCAACATTTCACGTAGATTCCGAATCTGGCCTCCGTTTTCCCATCCGAACCCTCCTTCATGTCGAAAAACGACTTTTCTCATCCCAAAACCATCAACACCCGCCTTTTTCCAACTCTGCCGCTCCACCCCTTGCTGCTCCTCCTGCCTTCCTTCCCCACCCAACATTTCATGAAGATTCCAAATCTGAACTCCACTGTCCCATCCGAACCCTCCTTCTTGCATCCCACATTGAAACTTTGCTTTGTCTGTCAAAACCGCAGTACAGCACTCTACACCACTTAGGGCATTCGCTTGCTAAGGGGACTAAGTGGGCTATTGCACTATTTTTCAGGTTTGCTTGAGAGACGCCTGACAGGCAATCATATTTCTATGTTACTCTCGACTTCCGATTCAAAATTCAAATTCATGGTTCATGTCAACAAATCTGAATCATTTCATTCTCGAAGTTGACTGAAACTTGTGCAGGTGAACGTGATCGTCTAACGAAAGTGATGTCGATGCGAAAGCAAGTCTTCACGCAAGAAAGAGATCTGGAGATTGTTGACTCTCTTGAAAGAAGGCTAACCCCCCCGGTCCCCCATTTTTTTTCGCAAAATCTCTGTCAAAGTGGGTGTCCCAAAATCATACAGTTTGCGACATGAAGAAGTCGTTGGCTTTGCTAATCCTCAGGTCATGGTTCTCCCTACAATAGAAACGAACGGGTCGCCCTCGCCGTACGTTCATCTGAAAGTAGGGGACCGAGTGATTTATTCGGCGCTGTGAACAAAATCGGATTTTTGTCTTCGAAGCAAATCAAGGCGACCCTCGGAGACTTCGGAGCTTCAATGAGTGAGCGAACCATCAGAAGGCGACTACAACCACGCAGGCTTCAGCTCTAGACGACCAGCAAAGAAACCTTTCGTGAATGCCTTTCAAAGGCCGTAGAAGAGTTTTGTTTGCCCAAAAGTATGCTGAGAACAGGGCCCGGAGTTACTGGCAGAAGAGTGATATTCTCGGATGAATCGTCCTTTGTATCTACACGGTAATCGAGGGTCCGCTCAGAGTCAGACGAAGAATCGGAGAACGCTACCTACCAAAGTGCACAATGGCGACGCGACTAAGCATCCTGTCAGTGTGATGGTGTGGGGATGTTCTCCAACAAAGGCGTTGGCAGGCTGAGAATATTTGAAAATGGTGAGGAGGGTTAAACCAGAAAGTTTATCTTGACGTTCTCCAGAATGAGCTGCTTCGTCCTACTCGACAAGAGCATTATCCCGACAGGGAGGAGGCAATTTTTCAAGATGACAATGCCATCGGGCCGGAGAAAAACTATTAAAGAATGGCTCGCAAGGGAACGAGGTGGAGCACATCCAAGATGTGCCCTGGTCAAAGTCCAGATGTCAAATCCATTGAAAAAATCTTTGGGCTGTTGTTGGACGTGTAATCTACGAGAGGGCCCCAATAATCCAGATCAGAAATCATTTTTCTGCCATCATTCAAACTTGGCATCATGTCATCACCCCCGCATCTTGCACACCAACTGGTTGACAGCATGCAACGACGACTGAGATCAGTGATTCAGGCGAAGGGATTTCTACCAGGTACTGAAAATTCGTGATGGATTGTTTATTTTCGAATCCTGATGTAGAAACCTAATAGAAATGTTTTCCATAAAAACGATTATTTTGATTTGTGTAGATCAAAGTAAAATGGGTTGGTAGTGGTGATTTCTCAAAAGACAAAACAAAACAGTCTAAACAAAAAACAGTCAAATAACAGTCTACTTAGATTTGATTAACTTTAAAATAAATTTAATTCCCAATCAATTTCATTTAAATAAGTTCGGGTCTAGTTAATTTAAAGTCATATTTGAATATTATCACTTTATGAAAATCTAACATAACAACGATGTTTTTCATAGATATTATTTAGCATGTGAAAAGATTCCATTAGATTAAACACAATAACCTATCACAGAAATGGTCTAAAGAACATGTTTTTCACTAAGCTGATAAAGAAAGTGTCCGGTGACTTTTGGCCAAGCCGCCGTTCCCTTTCAAATTTGAAATTTTTCTTTTTCAGTTATTGAAAATGATGTGCTTGAAGAATAGGAAACAGCAAACAACGGAGCAATTGAGTTCCTACATCAGAAAATATGGACCAGTTAAAATAATTAATGTTCACATTTTGGTTGTCCGGTGACTTATGGCCAAAACGTAAATTTGCTCAAAAAGGTTGGGTTAATGAAATTTGATTTAAATTTTGCTACTGTTGGTAGATGACGCAGTGATACAAACATATTATTCTAGAGTATCGAAGCGATGCGCCGAATATTTCAACTAATATCCATAAAAATGTCATTGTCCGGTGACTTTTGGCCATGGCTGTAGTTTTTTCCATGAGTCGGTATAACACAATTCGTAGAGTATCATTCCAAATATCTTTCTGTAAACAGGCAGCTATACCTGCACTCTATCAGAAGTAATTCAGAAAAATTAGTTTAGTTTGACTTATTCTATCTACGCCATTGTATCACTTGTATCAGTTTGAGCACTTGAAAAGAAAGTTCAACTCTTTCACTTTAATGATTTCAGGAGTTTACCCCAAATTTCAGTTGTTGAAATTAACTAGTTGTCACGTAGTCGAATCCATAAACTCCTGTCACAGCTATGCAACAACATATCAAAAGACAAATTGATTTTCCTTGACGGAATGTATTTGGTGAATATTATCAACTTCAAGGACTTGAGTGGTGATACTCAACGTACAACCAATGAGACATTGAAATTACCACTTCACGCGGAAACCTCCTTCGAGAAACAATAAATCAAAAGTCCTGAAATTTCCATGAGACAAAATTGATAAACAAAATTCCATCTCCTTCAACAAACTTTACATTGACTTAGAAATACAACAGTCTCGGACGGATAGCACTGGTGGGACGGACAAAAAGGTCGTCGCTCAGCTAAGAATGTCATGTTCCAATGGGCGCCCACAAAGTTCTTTGTCCGTTCACAATTTCAAAAATATTTGACTGATCAGATCCAATAAGGCAAAGTCACTACGAACTTTGTGTTTCACATTGAGAAAACAATACATAAGTGCTGAAGGTGAAGATACAATACATGAGTGACGATGAAAACGCTGACGTGCTTAGAAGCACAACCAATCAGACTCGACTGAGCGGTCGAATGCCCAAGTCCACATTGGACTGAAAAACGCCAGTATACAAACAAGGATTGGACATTGGTCTAATTCTCGAGCAGGTAGCTGTAGTCCGCTTTATTATGCATCACCAACACATCATCGACGAAGTAAAAGCTGTCGGACTTCGTTTCATATGGACTACTGATCATCTCCTTCACTGTAATGAAGAAAATATCTCAGTTAATAACATTTTGAATATGCAGCGAATGAAGGGAATTTCTTCGTCATATCAACAATTTCCTAACACATGACTTCATAGCAGTATTCATAACAAGACAAGAACAATTCCATTAACATGTTGATGGGCAGGGCTCGCCATGCGAATCTTTACGTAGTCTCAACTGACAATGACGTCTTCTGTACATGAACAGAGAGCAGCTGCATTCGACAGCGACTGATTTCTTAATCAAACATTCAAAATAGAGGGGAAAATTCATTGAATCTAAAGGCTATTATACATTTCGAATCTATTATCCATTAATAAGAAACACAACTTTGATTTAAAGACATATGGTCAGTTACTATTCCATTATTATCATTGAGGGTATTTGAAGTTATCACAGAAAACGTTTCTGCTTCTTTATCACTTGCGGAAAAACCAGAAGATTCAGCTTTTACCAATTCGCCTCAGGGAGGACCGAATCACCCTAGGTTTTCTGCCATCTTTCGTTTTTCCAGATGGTCTTTCACATTTTGTTATTCTGCAGGTTTTATCTTATCCGATTCTTTACATAGTAGCGCTAATAGAACTTTTCGTGCTTTTGTTATAGCACTTACTTTATTTATCCTCATCTATCGGTTAATAAGAACTTCCTTGGTTGAATGACTTTAGATTTTACTAGTCATAGTTTGCCTTTGTTTTTCCAGGTGCTATCAAAATACAGGCTTGTTTTATTTAGATTTGCGCTGATCGCAAACTTGTGCATGTATTTCGCTCTGTTGCGGTTTGTTATTATCATCTTTTCTGAATCTCGATATACTTATGTGCCTGATTAAGAATTAAAAATCATAATATTATAAATTATCTTTGTACATATTTTCACAATCCTGGATCAAATGAATAATTTCTTCATCAGATTCATTAATTTTCACATAATCCTTAAAGAAATTTCACAAGTTGTGATCAGCTACATTAGCATATCAAAAGAATAAATACTCCAAACTATTCGTGAAAAATAAGGATAAACGGTCCCGCCCATTACGATATTGAAATTGCTGCCACAACCTAAGATTGAATCAAAAATTCTTTGGGAAGTTGTCTCAAAGGAGTCTGAAATTAACAAACTTATTTTTATGTTGAAGTCGTCAGCAGATACCATGAAATTTGACTTTGAGTATCAGAAAAATATAATATGTCAAAAACGCGTGATTCACAGTGGCATGGATCATGCACAGCATCTTCAACGTCACTGCGAGATGCATCCATGGCGTTCTTTCGCTTCCGTCGTATTGCCGACGGAACATGCTGGTTGCTGGTGGCACGCATGGCATTGAGAATGCTTATATGTTCATATGCAACTTCCCGGATTCCACATGTGGCTGACAATACGCCTACTGACATCACATTCGTATCGGTAGTCTGTATGCACCTGTTGTATGCAATGACACTTCACACAGCTGCCAAGCAAAGATTATGTACCGTCTGAATTGTTAATCCGACACATTTCGAAGAAAATGATTGATCAGAGGGATTTCTGGATATGTTCAGATTTCTGTGGATCGAGCTGAGCTCATGAGATTTGAAACATCAGAATCTATTTACAAGTTGGGGAAACCAGGGTGATTTTACTTAAATTGATTTTATACATGATGAAGATACCGATAAATATAAAGAAGCAGTCACCTCCTTGGTTTTACAATGCCATTCAATTAAAACTACCTCATGTCCCTTACCTTCAATCATTACAAAATCAGGAGTTTTCACAGGATTTATTCATGACTATGAATCAGCGTGACCAAGATAGCATTAAAATAGAGAAACTTCCAAAAGAGCAAGCAAACTTCACTTACTTTCTGACTCTGTAAGGGCAGGAAATTCGTAGATATGTTCCACAGAGTTTTTTGAGCGGGGGATCACAAATCCGAAGTCAAAGTCGAAGCTCTTCAACAGTCTGTCCTTGAAATAATGGCGTTCAATCATGCGAAAGTTCGGTACTTCTTGAGATCCGATAGTAAATTCAACACTAGAAAAACAGACAAGATTTGAAGTGCAGAAAACAATAACAAACATGCGAATATTCGAAGTCCTCAAGTATCGAAATATCGAAACAAATAAAGTAGAACAATCACAATATTAGTAACAGTAAGCGCAAGGAAGAGCTATTCGTGGGCCACAAGATAATATGATAAGTTGTTGTGTCCTTTGATCTATAAACAGCTACCATATGTCGCATGCAGATCTTGCACTTCCTGGCATTGGCCCAGGTTTAAGTTTGAACAAGTACTACACTTCACCCATCCACCAACTTAGGTAAGTGACAATATGCCTCAACTGTCCAATCACAGCGGTTCTCCATGAAATTTCAAGTACGACGCAGAGTCAATATACTCTCTTCATACATCAATGAAGCAATTCTGTAATATATCGAAAATAGTGCTTTGTAGAGAGTGGATCTTATATGGGACACTACTTTCTAATGATCAACAGCATCTATGCTTTTAGAGCAATTAGAGGAGGGAAAAGTCAACAGATTTACCAATTTAATGGAATGCTGGTAGGCATTGAGATCAAACTGTGCTATTTGAGAAATGACCAAGTAGCATGATTAGGCCAGTAGTTTCATAATGTGGAAATTCTGTTTTTCACCTATCGCTAAACGAAGAAAACCAGCAGTTGATCAACTAATATAGTCGTAATCATGTTCCTCAAGTGTTTCTAATTATCTCACCCGAGTTCAGTGTACGTGTACATACAACACATATTGAATGGAAACCAATGTTCTCTTAAGACGTCTTCCATATGTGCGCAAAAATGCTGTGTGCATATATGAGCTTGTTTTAATACAAGCAGCAATGTGTGTAAGTGCTGATGTCGTTATTAAAGATAAAGCAGCGCTAAAATTCTAAAAAATAACTTTAGTTTAAGTTTGACACGAATATTTAAACTTCAACGATTTTGTCGAACCTGTACCAGTCCTTCGTATCTTAGGCTGAGCATTCCTTATGATCCTTCTCGACTTTTTCTGGATGCACGCTGTTTTAGGCATGATACCTATATCAGGAGTCATTGAGAAAATCCAATGCGCTTTTGACATTGAGGATGCAAGAAGTAAACGGAGCAAATAGATGCACTACAACTGAATTCAATTGCTTCTATCGATAATTAGTAAAAACAAATCGCTGAGTCGATGACGAGTGAACTTCAAATGGCCGGTTTAAAAAAATCATATATTGACTAATATGCTACCTTTCAGGCGGTTTTACGACCGATTACTCGAATATGACTTCAAGACTGACACAATCAACCAACACATCAAGAAGTAGTCAAAATTCAACGCTTGTAAAATCTGTCATTGACTTTCAAAACTGTGGTCAGGTTGACCATTTTGTGGAAATGTACACATGCTTTGAGCGAACACATGCAAACAATCAAAAGTCAACATTTAAAAACTCGTAGCGTAGACGAAGAAAATTTCGATGACCTACAGCGAATAGAAAGGTGAATGGAAAGACAAGGAAGTATTAGCACGAAACAGAAATGATCATACAATCGTAAGCCAAGTAGTTTTCAATGTCTACCTGAAAATGGTCAAGAAAGCAGCTATCACTATAAGATATCAACGGACAGAGGATTCGGTATGGGTGACATAGAAGTACTGAAACATTATGTCTTGAGAGGTCTGAATTCATGTGCAAATAAATGTTAGGCAACGCGGTCCTTCATTTCCGCGTTAATTAATACACAAGCAGAATATGATTTTTATTTTACAGGGCCTACTAAAAAATTGCAGTTGAATATTCAAATGCGAGTAAATCTAGATTGCTGAAACAAGGATATTTCGTTGATAGCAAATACATGTATCTCGTATCTGACATGGACTTAAATCGGAGATGGATGTCAAACTTTGACCCGTTCTTAAGACGAATCGTGAAATAAATTTCGGTGTAAATTTTGCTATATGTAAGCATAAACTAGATTAATTTACCCCTTAATTTATTTTTTCACTAATTTATGTCCATGTTTATCATATGATGTCATTCTTCGTCAATTTACATTAATGTACTCAACACTGAACAGCGAACATAAGAACGTGAAGCGCAACACTTGGATTACCACGCATTTGCAGACCTGCCTCCTAAAGCAAGGTAAAAAATTAAGAGTTTCATGTAGGACACGACATAGCGAGCATGATTGCAAGGGCACTAACTTAGTACTTACGTGGCACCGACCGACTTCAAACGCAAGAACTCGGCACTAAATTGGTATCGCACGAAACGACCAGCATGCAGATCTGTTTCTTCATTACCATCTTCAGCAATATCCGCAAGATCGGCTGAAAATGAAAACAGAAACCTGTCAACATCGCAAATCAGGATATCATAGAACTCGGATTCATCAATAAACAACAATTCATTGACTTCAGTCACACAATGACACAGAAGTTAGTTTTCGTTAGCTTCAATGCACTTCGTCATAGCTCAGTGTTGTTGGGACTAAACGGAAATTTGTTTAACAACTGCTAGCCTTTTGTATTCGCTGAAAGAGAGGATGGATTCCACCCATTTCTTCAATGTTCTAAGAAGCTAACTTTGTAGTGTTAAGTTAGAGGCGATTTTCAATATAGAATCTCGTTTCTGCCAGCTAGTGTGGGTGGGGGCCCGCTCGTCCGGGGTTGAGTGTTCAGGTAAGGGGTCGAAACACAACAAGGTTCAGTACCTGCTGATGACTGGCACTGGCTTTCTGCAATTATGTTTAATGCCATTTCATATCGCATTCCAGTCATTATTTGTAGCTTTTTCTGCAGATTATGCATTTTTATACATGCAATTATCGAAACATTTATCAAAGTGCGCTTCAATCAATCGCATGACCAAGAAAATAATCTTTAAGCTCATCTGCGTTACTTTTATTTCAACTACTTCAGGAGTCACGCAATAGCAAAAAATTAGAATGGTACATACCGTTCAATTGGTAGCTAACGAATAAATTTAAGCTATGTCATCTGATTATTTAGGAATCTACATGCATTCATTGATGTTTAATTTTCTTGGATTCCAGTTCTCTGAATTGCGTCATACAAATATTAACCCAACAAGATAAACTGCAACTAATTGTAGACAAATTTTCGTAGATGATCTTATATGTTGGAATATCAACAAATAGAAAAAGCATGCTGCCGGAATTTACCCAATAAAGAAGAATATGCTAGCCACCAGTCATGTCACTCTCCCCACCAAGTGCTCAAAAATTCGATGCGAATCGACATTCGAGTATTGTCGATTGCAATTTGAATTGGATGATAAGTTCGCCACAGATCCGTTGCTGTCTCTACCAAAAGACTTCAAACTTGTTAATAATAAATTGTTACATAGCACCTAAAATGCAATGTCAATTTCAACAATAAACTACATTCGATCTGTTTTCATTAAGAAGAAGCAAGCCAACCAAATATGCACGTGCATGCTTAAGCTTGTTGCCTAAACAGTCCGTAATCCTTACTTGAATCATTGGTTCAATAATCACATAATGGCTAGTCAAAATTAGGGCTTATGATAACAAATTACAACTTTCAAAGAAATATAATACAGAGTGATCACGAAGTCGCGTAAGAGAAGACAATGTGACATATTTTATACGTCGACATCATTACTAGAGATAGCATGGCCATTTCACATACGCGAATTTGTGATCACTCTGTATCAAAGATGGAATATTGAAGTTGCTGATGAAAACAAAGACTTTAGAAATTCGAACAATTTCACTGAAAGTCTCTCTCCAGCGTCAGAGTTGGTAACTTCTTTACGACTACGGCGACATTTATCACTGTGCGCCTTTTGAAGTAATAATGGCAAATTGATAATGGCCATTTGATCAAAACGATTTTAATTTAACTTTATTGGGTGCCGATGTGACTGAATGTGCTAATTGCACATCTCAAATTTACTACGGAAATGGCAGAATGTTTAAATAGTGAGTTAAGTCGATGTTGAAGGATATTAGGCCTGCTGATGCCTCGTGATAATTCACGAAATGTAATAATAATTCTAAATGTATAGGATTTCCTATTCATGTTGCCGGATCGTGCAAGCAGGTTACCGGGACTTGCATTCAAGTTACCGGATCAAAATATAATCGCGTTCAAGTTACCGGGATGAGCATTCAACTTAACATTTGTGTATTCAGCTTACCGTATGCGCATTCAAGTTACCGTATCAGCGCATTCAATTTACCGCATCAAAAAGTCATTGCATTCATCTTACCTATTCTTGACTACATTTTACTGTTTGATGCATTCATTATCATAGATAATTCAGAAACTGCTTAACTATCCATCCGATTTTTATGGGAGCACGAAAGTTAAGTAAAATTAATAAACTATTCACTCTCACCAAATTGACGAGAATTGAAATGATATGTTCATTATGATATCTTATGGGCGATCAAACTCCCAATAACTTTTTAATCATTCTACTGTAGAAAATTATTCAGGGAATTCATTTCGTTAAATACGTACTTTGTCATTTCGTATACTTTTTCTGTTTTCCACAAAACATATCCCAAATTTTTGAATTCTTCTCAAACCCACCTTGTTAAATTGAATTGAAAAAACACATTCAAAAACAAAACTTTTAATAGAACTACGATGAGAAAAAAGAAAATAAAGAGTCTAGCTTCAATGTCAGTCTTGCTCAAACTAGCAGGAACAAACCGGTCAACTAGACGGCACCAATGGAACACTTTGTTTGGGTGATTTCTGATATTGCTTCATTAGCAATGCGTAGAAGAATTCTTGATCTCCTAGCTGCCTGAGTGAGACCTTGAGCTTGTCGAAAGATTGTCGTCAAGTAATTCTACTTGAACGTCATTTGACGTCAGCTGTCTGCAACTGCAGCTTTAAAACAACTGTGAGCTTGTTCGACAGGATTTAAGAAGGGACTGTACGGCGGTAATGTTTTAATTGAGAAACGCTGCTGATGGTGCTGCGGTACAATCGTATGGAGATGCGGACGTGCACCGTCATGGACGATATGAACTCTGCCGTTAAATCTTGGGGCCACCTCTATGTTGATTAAGTCATCGATAAAGTTCTGGTACCTTTGATCAACTGTTTGTTGTCGAAGATCAAAGTGAACCAGGCCTAGATATGTATTAATGGCCAGAATTAGGACAATATTCGCCATCCTTGCCCCTAAGACTCTCTGTCTCACTGGCTCACCGACTGGGGCCCTTCCTTGGGTTCGTCTGGTGAATAAATTGATGGCGCATTCATCTATGTAGGATTATGTCATCATTCATAGGGCAATGTTGTTAGCCATGTTGCGTATTCATATTGTAAATCTTTCGTTGTTGGATATTTCGTATGTGGGGTTACATCTGCATCTTTACCAGCTATCTTAGAGGGAATATTCAGTTGATTTTCCAGATGACGAGATATGGTAGATATGTGTACTCGATGTTTGTTTGGAAGAGTAGAATACAGTTTCTCTTGTATGGTCTTAAGTGTTGTGAGAACGGCTCACGTCTGTCTGGCTATTTCAAGGATAGCATCGACCATCTCTCCGTCCACCCGGTCGGTTTCTTGCACCTCCTTGAGGTAGTCTCTCTTGTCGCCCTTCTCCTCTCCAAACTCGGATAATGCTCCTAGCTGTTTCCTCTATTTATCGACAAAAAGAGTCTGCCAACATAATGTAATCTTCGCCATTCTCATAGGACGTGACAAGACGTTGGCGATCAATGTTTGGCCACACACTGTTTCTCCTGCCTGCAGCAAATGAAGTCGCTTCTACAAATGTCTGTGTGTCTTTAATCAGAAAGTGGTGATTCACTGATTGTGAAAGTGATTGCGTCTGGTGGTAAAGTGACTACACACTTCGTTAACTTGATCGCTTATTGTGTGAAAAAAGAACAGATATCGTGATCTTGTAAATTTTGATACGATAACTTGAATTGCGCATACGGTAACACTGAATACACAAATGTTAAGTTGAATGCTCATCCCGGTAACTTGAACGCGATTATATTTTGATCCGGTAACTGAATGCAAGTCCCGGTAACCTGCTTGCACGATCCGGCACATGAATAGGAAATCCTATATAAATAATT
>CAJQUW010001816.1:0-46395 GCA_907163375.1 Prostheceraeus crozeri
AGCACAGTCTCGCTTCGACACCATCAACAACGTGTGTGTCAGACGCAATGCGGCGTCAACTCTCCGGAGGTGTAGTTTGATTCTGACGATGACATCATCCTTTCCTCTTGCATGTTGTAGCCCTCTTTTCTTTTGATAGTCCACTTCATTCCAGCGATCTTCGCACAGACTTCAACACACGCATAAAGCAAATGATCACTACACCAACGTACCTCTAATCCATCTCCCTCATTAATGTTTCACATAATAATTTAGTACGCGACCTACTGCATGGAGTCGCAATACTCAAATTGATTAAGATTTTTTCCTGAGTGGCTCCTTCAAAAATTCTAAACATTAACGAAGCGCTTCTTCAATAATTTTTAGACAATTTTAGAATGAAGGGCGCTCATCTACCTTAAACTAAAATATATTAAAAATAGATTTTCAAACGGGTCAAGGTGACGGAGAGAATACATTTCCAGTTTCATGTTCTTTCCTCTATCCGCAACACCGACAGTTGTAGACAGCTGCGAGTCTTGGCTAAATTTTCCCACATTCAATGTTTAAATCAAATCCAAATGGTAAATAAATTCAATCAACGCGACCACGCGCTCTCATTTTTTGAAGGTGTGGACTTCAGCCATATTCAACAATTTCCCTATTAGAAAGTCATGCAGGCTCGAGGCACATTTAAACTACCCAAAAACGTTGTATAATAAAAGAAAAGCTGTCATCAATGTTTGATATGTAAATCACAGTGTATTTCAAAATATGCAGTCTCTATCGGCCATTCCTTCACTATAAATGTATATCAACGACGCCTATCGGAGATTCGCACCTATAGCTATAGACAAGTGGGAGGTATGAAACTAGACATTGAAGGTTGTGATAGTTAACAACATGAAAAATCAAGATGGTAGAAACGTTCGAAAACAAAGTAAGATTTAAAATTGTCGTTCATCAAACGTGTGGGAGAAGGGGTTGAAGGGTGCCCAGCTATAATTCACGTTCAAAGCTTGATATGAACGTGTAGTCAACCTCTTATTAGTAAAACAAGATGATAGCGAGGAATGGCACTACTGTGGTATTACTACTGTGGAGATTCCCAAAATCTCTCGCTTGTACACTCACTTGGGGCACTCTAAAAGAGGTGAACATTTTGTATGCGACCGCTGCATCCGCTCCTTTTGGAGTAAAGATAAATTTGAAACTCACTATGAATGGTGCAAGCGAGGTAAATTACAAATGGAACGCATGCCCAAAGATAAAATATTTTCACATAGGGATAATGGTGACGAATTAAGTCCCCTGCGTGTCATTTACGCAGACATAGATGATGTCATTACATAATATCATCTACATTGATGATATCATCCACAAGCCAGCAGCCATATCCTGCTATGAAGTATGGCATGACCACTTTAGGAATAGACAAAACAAAATGCATACTTGGCAAGGTGAAGATTGCATTTCAAAATTTCTAGAATTTCTCGATAAGAAATTTCAACAATCATATGATTCCCAATTGCAGCGTAAGTCACTACATATGTCAGATGAAGACAAACAAAAATTTGAAAGTTGCACATCCTGTCCTAAATGTCATAAAACGTTTGATGACGATAAAATTAAGAAAGTGCGTGATCATGATCACATCACTGGTAAATTTGAAACGCACTCTGCTCCAAATGTAACTTTTCACTTAGGTTGAGACGTCGTGTACTACCCCTCATTTTTCATAACTTTAAAGGCTATGACAGTCATATGCTCATAAAAGGAGGGTTGAGCCAGATGAAATCGTGGCAGTTTAATGTAATAGCACAAACGAGAGAAAAATTCATGACAATGACAGCAAAAGTACCAGTAGATAAAACTAAAGAAAATAAGACAGTCTTCTTCGAAATAAAATTTTTAGATTCATTTCAATTCATGTCAGCGTCACTAGCTTCTCTCTCTCGTTCGTAATCTCAAGTTTCTTCCCCATAGTCAAACTTTGAAGAAACACTATCCAAACTTAACGGATGAAATAATCACTCGCAAAGGAGTCTTTCCTTATGCGTATTTTAGCTCAATGTCTAAACTAAATGAAACAACCCTTCCTTCCATTGACAAATTCAAAAACGATTTGACGGGTGAAGATTGTCCAGTAGAGGACTA
Source organism: Prostheceraeus crozeri (assembly GCA_907163375.1). Taxonomy (NCBI): domain Eukaryota; kingdom Metazoa; phylum Platyhelminthes; order Polycladida; family Euryleptidae; genus Prostheceraeus; species Prostheceraeus crozeri. The sequence continues at coordinate 2,137 of CAJQUW010001816.1, forward strand.
TGAACATGCTCAAGAGGCATGGTTAAAATTTAATTGTAAAACGTTTGGCGATTATATGATCGCTTACTTAGAATTAGATGTCATTTTGCTGGCTGATGTCTTTCAGGAGTTTCGACGAGTGGCATTAGAAGAAGACAAATTAGATCCTATCCACTTTGTCAGTCTACCAGCCATGTCCTTTAACTCAGCCTTTAAAATGACTGGTGAGACCATTCATCTCTTACAAGACCCGGAGATGTATAATATATTTGAGCGCGGAATACGCGGTGGTCTCACATTTGTAAATAAACATCATATAAAATCTGAAACAGTAGGTGATGATCATATCCACCTAAAGTACTATGACCAAAATAATTTATATGGCAGTTCACTGTCTAAACCACTACCTCATTCCGAGTTTAGTTGGTTAAATCAAAATGAGCTTGAGTATTACTCCAACCCTTCAAACATACTGAATATTCCAGATGAAGGTGATTGGGGATATTATTTTGAAGTGGATTTGATTTATCCAAATAGTATTAAAAATAAAACTGCTGATTTCCCACTCGCACCTGAATCTGGCGAAGTGACTGAAGATATGTTTTCACCATTCATGTCACAATTTCATAATAACTTAACAGAGTGTGGACAGCCAAGGTACAAACCATGCCGCAAACTTTTACTCAGCCAATATGATAAGAAAAATTATCTCGTACACTTCTGCATATTAAAATTCTATTTAGAAATGGGCATGCTTCTAAAGTCAGTTCACCGCATTATCAAATTTAGACAGAAAGCCTTCCTCAAACCCTACATAGATAGTAACAGTCAAAAACGTGCACTCGCCCCAAATAATTTTGAAAAGGATTTTTATAAATATAAGAATAATAGTCTATTCGGAAAGACCATGGAGGATGTTAGAAAAACGTATGAATTACAAACTAGTCGTTGATGAACAAAAATATCACAAATTGACCTCATCACCTCTTTTCATTGATAGAGACATCATCGATGAGGATCTTGTAGGTGTTAAAATGATTAAATCAGAAGTTGAGTTGTGCAAACCCATCTATATTGGGCAAGCCGTTTTAGATTATTCCAAGCTTGAAATGTATCAACTCTTCTACAAAATATTAAAACCATGCCCTCTCGTAAAAAGAGGTTCGCTTGCTGGGTGGTGATACAGATAGTTTCTTTTTAGGAATTACCACTCAAAAAGATTTAAATTTTAATGAAGTAGGTAAGTCATTAGAAAAATATTTCGATACATCTAACTACAATCCCACTCATCCACTCTATTCCATACAGAATAAAGCCAAACTTGGTTGTTTTAAGGATGAAACAGCAGGAAAGGAAATAGATGAAATGATTCTCCTCCGTCCTAAAATGTATTCCATGAAACTAAAAGAATGTGCAGATAGTATTAAGCGTGCTAAAGGTATATCAAAATCCATTGTTCATAAAATGAAACATCGGTCCTATAAGAAGGCCTATAAAAATAAAACTATAACGTTTGTCAATATGACAATCTTAAAATCTCAAGTTCATACTGTGAAAACGTACACGTTCAAGAAACGAGCACTTTCAGCATGGGAGGATAAGAGGTGTTGGATAGGACATAACACATCTCTTCCACATGGACATCCTGACACAAACATACCTCCACCCAAAAGAATAAAACTCACGCTACCACATTCAGGAGATGTATTGACATAATCAACTTTAACTCAGTATTTTGATGTTGCTTTTTGTAGATATACATGGTTGTTTTATGTATCGCATGAGATCGTTTCTTCCTTGTGAATATATGCCTACAGTCAGCCCATTCCCCCTATATCTGTGAAAAGACTTTTTCATATACATATTTTTATTTCAATAAACATATCACAATGACTTCACTTTGTTTTCCGAAACACTAAAGTTACGAGGGATTTAGTATCTTTCACATGGATACACTCTTGTAAACCATTGGTAATTTTGATAGCAATAGAGGGTATAGTTTGTTTGACGACGGGATGATAGAAAATAGATTCAAACATCTTCTCGACTATTCCATATGAAGCGTCTTTATCATGAATGAAATCACGTAAAATGTATTCTTTTTTCTCGCCAACAGAAATAGGTAAAATCAAATCACTTTGAATGTAAAGGTGTTGTTCATGTTTATCAAGTGTCATTGGTGTTTCTATACCAATCGTATGCGCAGCAGCAAACACAGTTTGTAGCATTGAAAAGCCAAAGAGTTTTTTCAAATTTTTACTCAATTGACATTGAATGTCATCACCCAGTTTCAGAACAACGCGTTGATTTTCAATTGAAAACGAAATGTGGTGTGTCTTTACATCATATTTACTTTTCATCACATGCTTCAACTTCTGTTGTATATAAGGATTTACTACATGAATGAAGCTTTCAACTGTATGATATAGACGCGGCATTATATTGATAGCAACTTTAGATTCTTCATAAGACTGGTAAATTTTCTTGATGCGATCGCCATAGATGTCCACCCACCATTCATCATTAACTGAATCAGCTTTAGTGTGATATTCATGAGAACCATACACCACACCGCTTCCAATAATAGGCGTATAATGTCTTACAAAATGACGCAAGGTTGGAGAGAAATAAACTGTAAGTTTGTCATTATATTTCTGAATAACCAACTTATTTTTGTCCGCCATAATTTTCTCTCCATACTTCTTACCCACAGTCTCATTCCATCGTTTTACTAACTCAATAAGTGATAAAGGTTGAACACCACGCTTTTTCAAAATGATGCGTTCTTCGCATTCTACAACATCTTCATCAAATATTTTAAATCTATAATGAAATTTGTTGATTCGAGTTGAATAAACTTTTTTAACATTTGCAGTAGCAATTGACGTTAGATGTAGTCCATGACCAAAACCAAGATGTGGATAGAATTCACTATCCAACCTCAGCGTAAGACCTTTAGTAAAAGAATGAAAGCGGAGGAACTGTCTCCCACTCCAATGATAGATAGTAAACTCATAAGCTTTCTGATTTTTATTCTTCATGATGGAAGTATTACCACTGTTGAATGCCTTAATAATTTTCTCATTCCCAAATGGCTCATAAGAATCTGATTTTATCTGAATCCATTCATAGTTCCACTTTCCATCTGATGTTAAATTGTATGGGAACTGAAATGCATTATTCATCGTTATTCCATCATGGGTGCGAGGAGTCAATATCATTTCTTCCAAATCATTCACATTCTGAATATTGCTATCATAGCAAATACTAGAAACGCCAACTTCCCATTCACCTTCTAAATGCAGTGGCCGATTTAATTCTACTCGATAGTCTGATGTTTTATTTTTGGGAAATTTATTCATAGAAGCATTACTGGGCAAGTAGATTAGAAACGAGTCCTTATTTTCACTTTCCATATTATTCACATTGGAAAAATATATTAGCATACTTTTGCATTAACTCTTCATTCGGAAATGGAGTGTAATACTTGTCACAGCATCTTTATGAAAAGGAATCAACGCACCAGCATCATCATAAATGGCAATATCAATTTGTGGGATGTAGTTTGATTTCAGCTTTGTATAATGCACTTTCTTGAAAGTATGCTCAGATAAAATACTGCAGCTTTTTGGCTGGTATGGTATCATTGCTAGCAATGGAGCTTCAACATCTCCCACACGTACATCTTCACCAATATTGGAATATATCTGAAAATAGTTAATACGACGCGATAGCGACATGTCTGCGCTAGCTTGGTTACAGTACCACTTTTAAAGATATTTTGATCAAAACCCAAAATGTCCATTAGAGTTTTATCCATAATTAGTTCAATACCTTTTCCATTTATAGTGAGAGACAAAGTACCTTCTTTTTCAGAAAATGAAATATGTTGCTCATTAATCACTTCATTTAAATAATCTACAACCAATTTAACCGAAGTAATAATGCGAGGCATCAACACTCTTGTTTCATGTAAGAAACCACCAAAAGGCTCTACACACTTTCTGTATAAAGATACGGCCCATTCTGTATCAAATTGATTTGACCTTTCACATGGTAAATGTTGCATATCAGATTTTCCATGAACAGCTGCAGAACGATGTCGTAAGAACTGATGAAAATCTTTTGAACAAACTAATACTAGATCATCATCATTTAATTTGCTTATTGCAATATGATTAGATGATTTAATATAAGTCAATGTTGCCACTTGTTTGTCATCAACTCGAAGGAGATAATTAAATTTCTTCAATAATGTTTCAGGAGTCATGTTTGTCTTTCTTGGCTTAATCACAATCTTCTTCACCAACGTCTTCTCATTTCTTGGAATAAGATCTACATAATAAGCTTCCTCTCGATATATTAACTGTTTATGACCACTTATGTGGTAATTAACGTTAAAATTATCATAGCTTGTTAAGGCGCTAGCGAGGTAGCCTAAATCATTTCTTAAACTTGGACTTAAACCAACAATCCAATCTTTCTCAACTACATGATGTACATAATTATAATCATCATTGTGCGGAGTAAATTGGACAATATGTTTACACGCTTTATTCAAGAAATCATATATAAACTTTTTACATGATAAGAGATCTTTCTTTGGCCACTGTGGAATGTATACTCGGCACCCCTTTTCACATTGATAAGCAGCTGTACGCCTCATATTAATAGTCATCACCTCATGATCAAAAGTATAGACACAGTTGCTATAAACAAGTTGAGTGACACCCACTTCCCAATTCCCATTTAGCTGTTGTGCATGATCAATGGGAGTAGAAAAGAGTGCGGCTCGATTGCTAGTAAATCTCTTTGTAGCCGCATTGCTAAGCAAAATATGATAAAACGACATTTTTATATTGCTAATCTGCAACTTTGCATAACATCATGAAGACTTGGATTTTGGACTCTCTACAATATATCAGAGTTGATCGTGATGGAAACGTACATTTCAAAAATTCTCATGGTCATACATCAAGAGGAATTACATTAACATGGCGACAATTTGTCAACCTCAATGATATCATGAGGGATTTGGAATATTTTGAAACATTAAGATTCATCTCCTTGGGTGATCAAGTTTGGCTTCAACATTACAGAAATGAAATTCAAATCTACCATTCTCATTCCGCAAACTGTTTCTCATTTCGCAAATACAATTGGGAGAAGTATAGAAGATACATACATCGCTCCATCATGACATTTATTCGTCGTGAGTTCATCGCCCTACTATGCAAATCTTAATCAGATATGATTACCACGCACCATGAGTTGGAAATTAGATTCCCTACAACGTATTGAAACGGATCATGATCGAAACGTCTATTTCAAAGATTCAACTGGAAATGTGAGAAGAGAGTTTGTTTTATCTTATCGTCATTTTCAATCTCTACATCATATCATGAAGGACTTGAAATACTTCTATATGAAAAGACATTCACGTATTGGAAATCGCATCTGGCTGCGCGTCAACAATCGGCGAATTCAACTCTATCATTCCCAACTTCATACTAACTTCACATTTCATCAAGGTAGTTGGGAAAAGTATAAAAGGAAGGTACATCGCTCAATTTACTCATTCTTTCATCATGAAGCGCCATCGCTACACCATCGTCAACATTCTCCGTCGCTTCAGACTCTACACCAAAATCGATCTCACAACATTACGCCAACAGCTTCCAAACAGCAAGTATTACCCGGGCCGTCCTCAAATGTTAGTGGTGAAGATGAACAATTCACGGAATCTTCAACTCTTCCCAAATGGGACTGTACAGATTCTCGGCGCCCTTTCTCATTCATCGGCGCAGTCAATGCGCTTAGAGCTACAGAGACTACTACGTCGGATATGGAAGAGGGAGAGGTGTGTGATGTCGAATCTGACTGTGGACAATATGGTGATCTCTACTCAATTGAGTGACAGTCTATCATTTTTGAAGATTCGTACCAGCAGTTACAGTTTGTGTTATGAACCCGAACTTTTTCCTGCAGCTCTCATTAGTTGTTGGTTGCCTGTGCATGTGGCAATCTTTCATAATAGTAAAGTGATCATTACTGGACTAAAATCTCATGAACAAGCAAATATGATCCTAGACTATCTCATTGAGTATGTACGTACCCAGCGGATTGTAAAATAAAAAACAATTTTTCCAACATGATGTTTTTTATTTCAAATCATGATAGAACTTACAAATCATTTTTTCATTAGAGGATGGATTACATGAAAAGTTTTGAATAACAGATGCAAATCGAGATACATGTAAACGTTTTAAGATGAAGTACAGTACAAAAGCACCACACGTTGATGAAAGTGGATGTTGTAGTATGCGTTCATTTCGCTGATATTGACGCGTATGTTTTCTCAACCACTGCTGTGTTGGTATATTTGGAGGTTGAGCAAGAGAGTCAAATAGTTCACCACGTCGGTCTTCTCCAATAAAGATCGCTTTCCAATGCTCACCGCCTAAATTCTGTGAATGAGTGTTTAGCACAATAAAGATGGGATAGTGATTTACTGCAGGTGGTAAGGTATCGAGTGAATAGACATTATCGAAAGCTTTCAACGTCGCTTCGTCTGCATTACGCTGCACTTTAGTCTTAATATCGTCAGCAGTCAACCAACTCATTAACGATTATACTGAAGAATCACGTCACGATACTTTGTAATTTCAATATTTGAATCGAAGACTGCATAAATTAATACATTGATCGTCTCAGGTAGTGTTCTTTTGAACGTCAAATCCAAACGAATATTATGAGGCACGTTCGCTTGACGATAGGGTGCACTAATATCGCTGTCAGCAGTCAAATCAAATGCATAAATAGTATATCCACTCTTAAACTCTTTCATAGTCAGTCCGTTGGTATCATCCGTATTGTAAAAGCCAAAGACATCCATAAAATCAACATAACTGCGCATAAATTGATCCGAAGCAAAATCTGGTTTGTAGGGTGGACCAGGATGACTCACACCATTAACACGTAAAGCAATTTCACTTAACTGATTGTGTTTAAAATTGAAAGGATTCTTCTTTATATTACCATTAAATGCATCATTTTCAACCATTGCCACCATGAGGAGCTTCGGTGCTTCCGATGGAAAGAGGCCATCTTTCATGAAACTCTTTTGATCTTTCGGAATTGTAAAGGTGAGAAGCTTTGTATGCTGAACGGGGTAAATGGCATTTTGGCGGTTAAGACCTTCAGCATGCCCTCTAATGACACTTGGATTCGGTACTACTCGACGAATGTAAAGTGCAATATCTTCCACATGAATTCTAAAATTGTCAACTTTAGCAAATGCATTCAGCGCAAATTCAGGCTTATTCAATGTCAGCTTGAGTCGCATGCTGGTATTACAGAGTAAAAACTTTGACTGTCTAAAGAAGTCTAAATTCAGCGGACCATATAGCTGACATACTCTACTATCTTTAATCATAGCAGATCGCTTTACAAAGCCACTGTTTGTTTCAACATCAAATTTTCCTGCTTCATCTCTGTACCATCCCATGGCTTCCATATGACTTTTTTGTGCTGCTGGATGAAACTGTGATACATGATTGAAATATGATTTATAGGGATAATCGCTTTGACCACCTTCCACCTGCTGCTCTCCAATCGTTAGAGAAACATCGCGAAGTAATGTAGTCAATGGTAAATTGTTCAGTCCAACTTTATGTGCATCGTCAATAGCAGTTCCATCTGCTTGCTGAATTCTAAACCTCAAATCAAGCATCGCATAACTCAAATCTATGTAGTCATCACTACCACCAGGAATAACAAATTCAATGGGGCCAGCATTCTCAGCTGTTCGAGGATGATAATCTACAATACTTGAACTAAGAATATCTGTCTGTATGGCTTGTTGATCGAACAAACAAAAACCGGAAGTTTTACACTCCATGATTAGAAGTTATAGCAGCGTCGTCGTTTAGCGCCTGATGAATGATTAGAGCCTCTGCGACGTTTGCGTGAATGCCTTTTGACTGAAGATCGCACCTTACCAGCTCCGCGATGTTTCCTCCTTCCTTTTCTCATTCGTTTAGGTGATTTCTTTCCTTGAGTAACACCAGCAATGGTCTGCTTCAATGTTTTTAAACCGCGTTCCTTCCCACGATTCAACAAACTGCTCTTAAAACTTCTACCTCTGGAAAGATCACTAGCAACATCACCAGCAAAGCCAACGGCATTACTTAAAACATTTCGTTTTAAAGATCTACCGACATTGGATATGAGAGGTGCTACAACAGATTTCAGTGCACCAAGTATGCTACCTCCACGTTGGCGGCGAGCACCGATGTAAATTTGTCCTCCACCACTTACGTAGGAGGGTCGTGAATAAAATGAGGCAGTTGGATTCATAGCTCAAACCCTAAACATTGTTAGTTACAACTTTGCATGAATCACTGTCGATCACTTAGATGAAAGATGTCGGCACGACGCATCCAAGAGTTCATACTTGAAGGATAACCAGTCCATTTAACAAGACACCATTCTTCACCTTGCCGTTTTTTACATCGAATGATTTTCTCTACCAAATATGTTTCACTTTCAGTGACTACCTCAATCTCATCGCGGTAAAAGCTACCCTCAATTTCTTCATTATCGTAATCTTTCAACTTGTAGGTGGTCGGAGAGTCTTTTTGATTAATCCTTGATACTGTAAATACCTCCTCTGTCCAATTCGGGAGGTACCCTTTAGCAAAAAACACTTTTCACTTTTGAGATACGAACTTTATCGCCAATTTTCACATCACTTTTCACATGAGTGCGTTTACGTTGGAATGATTCGCGCACTTTATCTACATTGTCAGCATTTTACATCTACTGGTCTGAGTCCAATAGAACGATGGATAGAGTGATTGTAGGCATGGAGTGTATCTTGTAGAACCTTTGTCCAATTTTGTGTCAAGTTGGCAGTAAAATGTCGCCACAAACGATTTTTTAATGTGCGATTAAAACGTTAAACGAGTGCAGCTTTATAAGCGCTCTTTACACTAAACAACTCAATGTCATGCCTCTCAAATAATCTTGTCACATGCTGATTTTCAAACTCTTTTCCTTGATCACTCTGAATTCTTTTTGGAATGCGACCTTCTCGAAAAATTGTTTGGAATGCTTTTGCTACTCCTTTCCCTTCTTTAGTTTTTAAAGGTTGAGCCCACGCATAACGCGAGAAAATATCATGACGGTTAAAATAAAATTATTGCCCGAGTTATGTTTGAAATGGAGGCAACATCGCACAAATCTGCTTGCCACTGTTCATCGATGTCATGAACAATATAATGGCGGGTGCGGTACTTCTTTTTCGCTTGTTTGTGGAGTGTATAGGTAGCCTGACCCTTTAACCATCGTTTCACTTGTGATTGTGGAAGACCACTCGCTTTTGATAATTTCTTGATAGATGCAAATCCTGCGGATGTTTTACATCATAATAGATTGACTTCAAACGTTCAGTCGATGACGGCTGACTCTTTTTCCTCCTTCTCATCTTTTTGTTTTCTTGCCTTTCTACATTTACAACAACTGCAGCATTTAGCTTTAGCGGTTTTGCGATCGTGTTCACATTGCTTAGGGGTTTCATTATGAGAGCTGGCGCAGCAAGTGCAAGTGACAACGACATTCACCTCTGGCGGCTCATTACATGGCAAGCAACACATCTGCTTCATATTAATAGTCTGAGAACATGTATTTCCTAGGAGGAGCTGTTTTACGTTTTCCTTTTACCAGTTTTAGTGGCGATACAGATCTACGTCGAGTTCTTCCTCTTGTTTGCTTAGTGAGTGTGGGAGGGGATGTAGCAGGTGACGTCTTAAACCAATTTGTTGGCATTTTCATCGCCTGAAGCATTGGAGTAGTAGCCACTGTTGAATCAAGTTCTTTCAATGTCTCATTATTTAAAGCAAATTTTGGCACATTATGCTTTTTCAATAGTTTAAGAAAGTATGACCAACCAGGTGGAACATAGCCCTGACGGCGCTTTCTACGTGTCGCATACTGAATCAAGTCTTCATAACGTGAAGCATCAATCACTTTACTTTCATCTGTAATGATTTCTCCTCTATCATTTACATTGAGATGGGGTTCAATACTGTTGAAAAGAGATATGGCATGTGCGCGAGATGCTAAAGGTGTAGCAGTCGATACAGAGTCACGCATCTTATTCTTCAAGTTTTCAATTGCTCAACAGTTTCCGATTGTAATAATACAGCACGATGTGGATCTTTGATGTGAACATTTTGCTGATAATCTATTTCTTTCCTATACATTTGATTTGCAAGAGGTTGCTTTACTTGCTGCATGGCAGTCAATTGTACATATTCATCCTGAGGAATAACAATCATGCGAGAATAAGAACTCATAGTTTGTAGATAATCATGGGAGTTTTCAAAATATCACTTCGAAATCTAAATTCTTCCGGACACTCTTGCGTAAAGTCAATGAATAAGTAACCGTATGGTTTTTCAGTAGCTGCTTGAAAAATTTCAATTAAGGCTTTTGATCCTCTGGGTGCAACTTGTCGCGCTAAAATTTCAAATTGACTTTTATCTCGCGGATTCTTGAAAATAGCATAATAGTGTGTATTCAGGTTTCGTGTACGAGCTTCTTTTCCATCAGGAAACAAATTTTGTGTAATATAGATGATAAAACACCTTTTATGGTGTGCTGCGCGAGTGAACATATCTGTAACATCTTTGAATTCTTACTTTCTTTTAATAAATCATCCAATACAACAACATCATTAGACTGAAGTTTATCCACTGGAATAATTCCTTCATGTCGAATAAAGTTGCGACTTTGCAATTCCTGAAACAGCGACGGTTGATAAATACCATAACACCAAATCACTCGATTGATAGGTTCCTTAAACAACTCCCTTCTTTTATCCAATAAATTCAGCGTGAAAACAGTTTTACCTGCATGAGATGGACCTGATACAGTCAGAACTTTATCACATTGAAGTCTGAAATCCATTTTATTACTTTGAGACTCAACATTTGCATAATTAACGCTTAGAGCCAAAGATATTTCCCAATAGGTTGCCCACGGCAGGAGCTATCATTGGAAGTATTGCTGAAAGGAAACCGCCCTTTTGTGTTAGAGTTTTCCTCTTTCTTTGAAGGGCGACTTTAGGATTGGAGATGAAACGCAATTTCGTAGCATATCGCTTAAGTAACTTTCGTTGTTTTGGCGCTAATTTCTTCGTCCTCAACTTCCTCACATGAGAAATAATTTCACAAATGAATTTATCGTTAGCATGTCGTATAGCATTGTATCGCTGATTTGCTTTCATTCGTCGGAGAGCTTGAATGCTGAAGAAAACTTTTGACTTTTACGTTTCGTCATTTTACGTTTCGCCATTTTCCGTGTTAGTCTTTGCTAAAACCTATCTTTACCACATTTGCATAGGTACTAACTATTGCGACATAAGTGACACTCGAAATGAGCAATGTCACAGTGGTTACATTGGCAAAGTTGAATGCAATTACGTATGAAACAGCGTTGACAAAAAGCATGCTTACATCTCTTGAAGATGCGCTTTTCATTTCCATCCTTTCGCTTACATACATCGCAACACATAGTTTCACCGTTACTGATGTCTATAGCAAGTCTTTTTGAAGATATGAATTTGCTAGCCTTTTCTAAATAATAGACGCATGTACAGAAGGAATATACTTCGAGAGTGAGCAGACATAGCTCGAAAACCAGTTGTGCTACAATCAAGTACCACTGCATTTTCAATTTTTCTTTATGGAAAGTTGAATGTGAATATCTGAAATCGCTTCAATCACTAGACTGCTACCATGATGGTTTAAATGCGTTAAGACGTTCAGCAATTTTTATCATATGTCTTTTAAAAAATTCTTGGGGTGATCTACCACTTCCATTGAATAAGAAGCAAAATGGAAAGAGCGACTTTCCACCTCTTCCTTTCCAAAATGACTAAACTTAATTTTCGCAACTAATCGCGCCATGATAATGCTATCAGAGAATGTATTCATTAACTCTAGAAATAGAGTGCTAGCATCATCGACCACTGCTTCGATGTCGGTCTCATCTTTATGAAATTTTATCACATAATCTTGAACAGCTCCTTTTAAACTTTGCCTATGAAAACGTAATGTTCCGCAGTCGTTTGAGAAAGACATGATCGCCCTTTATCTAACCCATCCATTGCATGAAAACAACAACTCTTCTCATAGTAACATTTATTGAATAATGGTAACAAGCATGCATTATAAATCAATGGTTTGAAAGAGATAAAATAGATACAGCTGGTAACTATCATACAGCGAGCAATGATAACCATACAGGACTTTGGCAGTGTTGAGGTAAGGAGGAAAGAAGCATTGGTTATGAACGTAGCTACTACAACGAACAGACAAAATAGGAACACACAAATCCTTAAAACGTTTTGTGACTTCATGATAATGTTGATTCACTCTACTATCCCAAGGTGGGAGCAAAATATCATCAATGATTAGATTGGGAAATACTTTCCTCTCCTTACCAGGATTATTACAAAAGATGCGTATAACATTGAAAGCAGCTAACCATCGTTTAAAGTCAATAAGAAGAGCACTCTCACAAGAAAAGCCATAGTCTTGCAAATATTTCAGATTAAGTCCATGAATGTGTTTTCTCGCCCATTGATCAACATTTGGATCGCAGTTGGCATGTTGATGATAGACACTAACAATCTGATATGTCCAATTGTTCATAGCAATAGCACTGAGCTCCTGTACAGGTTCACCCTCACAATCCATAAAAATGATGATAGAAGCCTAAAACGGAAATTTACACATCTAAGGAAACGTTCTATAACATATTACAAAATGAAGAATTACATCGATGCTTTTCACGACAAAATACACAAATGATATGATGGCAACGAAGAAGTAAAATGTATCTAATAAGACCACGTCTACGACACTCAAAGCACATAAGCGAATTGTCATAGGGTAGAGTTAGGAAAGGACTAGCAATTCTCCTTCTTTGATTTGCGTTTTGATGTAGCATTCTTCTCCGACTTGCGCTTCGTACCACTGCTGTTAAGGATTTGATCAATTATGTCGTCCACGTTGGGTGGTTTCGGAATATATAGGATGGATTCCATATGCATGGAGAGAGAGGCTATTTTATTATCCTTGTGTCGACCATAATATAGCCCATTCACTTTGAAAAGGATATCCCAAGTACCTTCTCCGAGCTCATCACATCTGATGGGTATTGAATGATCTCCCTCCTTCTTATAGTAAGTACACCAATGTGATACCGGTAGGCAAATGTGATTACCATCCCAAATCTTTCTATAGGGAGTATCCTTGTCATCTCTCGCCTTCCACTCTTGAGCAAGAGGAGTAGGAATGTCCATATTTAATGTCACGTACTCCTCAATAATATCAAGTTGGTGGCGAATGTACGGACTCACGGGGATCAGTATGTAGTCCCCATACTGATTGTGCATTATCTTGACATCCGTGGAAGGGAGCATTCCCGTTTGGAGTACTACGCTATGATCATCATAACGCAAGGCTTGTTTAAATTTACGCTGTAGCGGTGTAGGATTATGTACCTTGGATGTTTCTTCCACTGGCCTCAGTTGTAGATGATCTGACCGTAGCGAACCTTGTAACGTTTGACCGCCATTTGTCCTACTAGTGCAGCAGATGGAGTAGATGCCTGAAAATGAAAAAAGATTGTATTAAGTTTACGTTCAAGGGAGGAGAGGGAGGGAAGTAGCGACTTACCATTTTAGTTGGATAAATAGAACAGGGAACTAGAGAGAGAGAAAATGTGCGTCCGTCACTCGTGTGATTCAACGATGGAATGATTCTCACTGTGGAAGGCTCGCTATTTATAAAGAAATGCTTGATTCTCATTGGATGATGATCCTCATTGGACAATAACATCAAGTTGATTCCAAATCTGGCATCCGTTTACCAAACCGATAGTTCGTTTTGAAGCTACAGCCCAAAACGTCCCAAATTCTAACTCTGTCGTTTTTCACCAATGTCCCAAAATCTTAAATGGCGTCTCACATGTAAACGAAGGCAGATACGAACAAGCCGATTCTTTCACTGAATTTGTCTCACTCTTAGCTTTCAAACGAGCTATCGCACGACAAAATCCGTCCACTGGAAGCAAGCTGTCCATGGGGGGGGGGACGTCAGCCGAAAATTTTTTCTCTCCGATTTCGCTGGAAACATCCTTCCTAACCCAAAATTTCACGTAGATTCCGAATCTGGCCTCCGTTTTCTCATCCGATGCTTCGTTTGGACGCTACACACCAAAAACATCACACACTATAGCCTCAAGACTAATCCTGGCGGTCGCCCACGTCAACCTAGACGGTCGCCCACGTCAACCAGGCGGTCGGACCAACTCACCCGAGTCTCACACTCTGTCGTTGCAGAGGGGGGGGGACGTCAGCGAACATGTTGTGAACGTGGACCCACCTGGCCGGCACACCACGACAGACCACAACCACTGTCGTTCCAGAGGGGGGGGGGACTCAGACACGAAGCACCACGGCGGCCGACCACGACACTCTGCCGTGCCAGAGGGGGGGGGACGCAGCGATGGCCGCCATCTTGCGCGGTCCAGAAGTGGAGTTTTGCTTACTACTAACCAAGCATGCTGTGATGTTAGAACAGAATGAAATAGGGTGTGGTTTCTATAATCGACAAGTCTCTTTAAATCGACAAGGATTAACTAATCCAGAACCTTGTCGATTAATCATCTCCACTACTCATTACAATTACGTGATAGTAAAACAAAGAAAACCAATGACAACAATAATTTACTGATCACCTCGCGGTTGCTATGCCGAGTTTAAACATATTATGTAAAATCCAACGATGAGACATAGTAACATTCTGTATCTGCCTTATGGTGTCGCGGAAGATAAATGTCTAAGAAGAAAGAATGTGCTATGTCCACGCTGACGCTTTTTCTTTGCATGATATCATTAGTTAATTGCTTCCGACGGGAGGTTTTTCATGTTATATACAGTTTAAAATATATGCTTTCCCCTATAGTTAAGCGTAAAACAAAATATATACAAATTCATGTTCGACGTTTCGGTCCAGACCCTTTGTCAACGAGAAGCCTTTAATTAATCTGCAACAGACAGTTAAATCACGAAACTTTCCATCACCACTCCCGACAACTCACAACATCGATTCAACAACAGTCTTTCTATACTTTATCCAGCGGACTTCCAACAACGCAATACAAGCGATCTCTTCACGCATTCAAAAATTTTCACATCAAGTCCAACAATACTCCACTCTCACTCTCACCGGCACATGTTTTTATCACAATGCTCCGCCGATGTTCTAAATACCATGTACGGAAGTTCTACAAGTTTTACAAATGTAAATTACTGCCACCTTCTTTACATACAAATCTGCACGACATTACTAACATCAAAGTTACTCCAACGGCAGATAATCAACATGACCTCGCAATCATACATGTTTAGAAATTATTATTTATTTTGAAAAACATCCTTAAGCTTTTGCTGTTTGTGTTAACTACTTTTACGTTAAGATCATGTCATATTTGATTAACGAGAGAGTTAACTTTTCTATTCATACTATCGTGACCGAATAAAGCCTTGAGTTACAAGTTTTACTATTGTATTATTTTTATATATTAATTTTATGTTGACGATTACAGCTTTATCATGATAACCATTATACTCTAATTTTTCCTTTTCTTTCTGTTGCTTCAATTCTATCAACATCTGGCTGCGTCTACAATTAGCTGCATTAATCGAATTACTTATAAAATTTCTTTTAATATGGATCTGGAACAGAGCTGGTTTTATTTAGACAGTTTCTGAACATGCCTCTTTTAGTAAATGTTGTTGTATATTAAATTCAACTAATTTTCGATCCAGACACTCATGTCATCGAAATATAAGTATTTTTTTGTGGAATTCTATGTGAAACCTTAAACTTCATTTGTTAATTTCAATAAAAGGCTTCAAAATGCTTCCTAAATGTACCGCTATCCTTCAGGGAACGGTCCCTGATTACATCATTTGAATGTATCGCTTATAAAATTTTAAGGGTAAATAATTTTCTTATATAGAAACAAAAGCGTTATGTATTCGATATAGCTCATAGATATCACAGCAAACGGTGGATCATAGTGAGTTCCCATTGTGACTCCGCAGCGACGTGCAGATATATTCATCATAAAAACTTGTTTCATAATTGTAAGTAAACAAATTAAAGACAAAAACCTTATTAAAATCATCAGGGCCAAGATAAAGTTGTCAATTAGAGATCAGTATTTGCGAGCACAGTTTAATAACTTCTTTTGATGCCAATACAAAGAACTTAGGATACAGAGAAATTGCATCAAGAGAAATAAAAAACTGATCTTCTATATAATTAAAATATTAGGTACTTATCTCCTTCAGAACTACTCAAATGAGCATCGGACAAATTTTAATAAATTGTTCATAATCCTTACTACATATCATTGCTTAGCTACTACACATCACATGGACGACATATTTCAAAAATTTAATCGATCGAGCCCACTCTTTCCTAACTTATCATTGTCTTCAAAATGTCCAGATGACAATATCTTTAATCTCACAGGGATTATCACTTTGTTGACTGAAAAGAGCAGACTTAACTCTATTATAATGTGCCAATAAACATAATGCTGCTATCATATCAAGTAGATATAATATTGATTACCATGTACTAACCAATGCCTGGATAAATAAATTCCATTGAGAATTTTACCTAAGTACATAGCATGCAATTTTCATAACTTTTCTTAAGTATGTAAGATAGAAAATAGGTAGAATGGAGGTTATGAATAGGGTAATTGCGGGTACCATTCGGGGCGAGAATTTGTTTTAATGGTTACAAGAAAAACAATTTCCGGTTCCGAATCTATTTCAATTCAGTACTCTCAGTATGCGATTGCATTGGGAGATTGTACGCCCTCTGGTTGATGAGTCATGGACGCATCCCAAAGTGGGATGACGGAGAATAGAATCAAAACCGGATCCCATCATCGTCAATCCACTCAGTCAATCTTCTCAAAGATCACAGAGTACACTATTCATCTGATCGAGTGCAGCAAGACAAGACTCAAACAGTCTACATGCCATGTCACGTGTTATTTCATCCGCAGCATACATGCAAAGGCAAAAGTTTTGTAACTCAGTGCTCAGCATCATTAATTCCAGCCTATTGTAAATATTCGACCTATCTTTCTTTTTTCCTATCTTATTTTTTCTTTTCTTTTATCATTTTACTTTCTTTTTACTCTTAAATTTTCTTTTTTTTATCTTTTCCGTGTTTTATTTATCTTTTAGTTTCTATCTTATCTTTTTATTCATTTACATTTTTTTACCTCTTTTTTCATCTCTTGTTTATCTTTTCGACTATCTTTTAATCTTTTATCTCTTTTTTTAACGTTTTTTTTCTTTTTTTTTTTTTTCTTGTTTTTTTTTATGATTTTTTTTTTTCTTGTTTATCTTTTTTTCTTTTTTTTCTTTTTTTTTTTATTTCCTTTAAACTTTATCTTTTTTTTTTCTTTTTTTCTTACTTTTTTTTTTTATTTTTTTTTTTTTTTTTTTCTATATTTGTTATTTTATTTATTTTTTTTTTTTTTTTTTTAATATTTTTTTTTTTTTTTTCTCTTATTTTTTTTTTCTTTTTTCACGATTTTTCAAATTTTTTTTTTTTTTTTTTTTAAAATTTCTTTTTTTATCCCTTTTCTTTTTTTTTTTTCTTATAATTTTTTTTTTCTTTATTTTTTTTCTTTCATTTTTTCTTTTTTTTTTTTTTTATTTTTTTCCTTTTTTTTTACCTTTTTTCTTTACTTTTTTTTTTTTTATTTTTTTTTTTTTTTTTTTTTTACCTAATTTTTACTTTTTTTTTCTTTTTTTTGATTACTTTATCTTTACTTTTTTTTTAATTTTACATTTTTTTCAGTTTTTTTCTTTTTTTTTTTTATAATTTACTTTTTCTTTTTTTTTCATTTTTTCATCTTACTCTTTGCTTTTTTTTTTTTTTTTTTTTTTTTCTTTTTTTCTTTTTTATTTTTTAATTTTTTTTTTTACTCATTTTCTTTCTTTTTTTTTGTATTTTTTTTAACTTTTACATTTTTTTTTTATTTTTATTTAACTTTTTTTTTTCACGGTTTTCATCATTTTTCATTTTAACCATTTTCCATTTTTTTTTTTTTTCTGCTTAACTTTTTATCATTTTCCCCTTTTTTTTTACCTACTTTTTTTTTTTCTTTTTTTTTTTTTTGTTTTTTTCTCCATTTTCCTTTTTTTTTTTTTTTTTTATCTTTTTTGAATGTCCTCTTTTTTTTCAATTTTTCTTTTTTTCCTCATCGGTTTTTTTTTTTTTTTTTTTTATATACGGTTTTTTTTTTTTTTTTTTTTTTTATCATTTATATTTTTTTTTTTTTTATTTATATATTTTTTTTTAACATTCTTTTTTTCCTACATTTTGTTTTTTACTTTTACATTTACTTCAGTTTTCATTTTTCTTTTTTTTTTTTTTTTTTTTTTTTTCAATCGAAAAATCATTTTCATTTTAATTAATTTATTTTTTTTTTTTTTTTTTTTTTTTTTAATATTTTTTATCTTTTTTTCATTTACTTTTCTTTCTTTTTTCAATTTTTTTTTTTTTTTTTTTTTCTTTATTTTTTTTCGTTTTTTTTTTAATTTTTTTTCTTTTTTCTTTCTGCGTTGTTTTTATTTTTCCTTTTTTTTTTTTATTTTTTCTTTTTTCTTTTGTTTTTTCTTACGTTTTTTTCCATTTTTTCTTTTCTTAATCTTTTTTTTTTTTTGCTTTTTTTTTTTTTTTTACTTTCAATTTTTTAAAGTTCTTTTTTTTTTTTTTTTCCATTTTTTTTTCCTTTTTAGCTTTAATTTTTTTTTATTTTTTTTTATCTGTTTTATTTTACTACTTTTCCTTTTCCATTTTTTTTTTTTTTTATTTCTTCGTCTTTTTTTTATTATTTTTTTTTCTTAATTATTCACATTTTTTTATTTTTTTTTTTTAATTTTTTCATTATCTTTTTTATTTATCTTTTTTTTCTTTTCATTTTTTCATTTCTCTTTTTCATATTTTTACCTACTCAATTTTTTTTATTTTTTAACTTTTTTTTAATTTTTTATTTAATTACCGTTTTTTAGCTTTATTTAGTCTTTTGACTTTTTCTTTTTTATTATTTTTTTTTTTGAATATTTTTCATTTTATTAACTTTTAATTTTTCTCTTTTTATTTTTTATCTTTATTTATATCTTTATATTTATCTTGTTCCAGTTCATCCGTAACACCGCTCTAAGCGTATGATAACTGAGATAGAGTGCGGTCAAACTTACACATTATCAGAGCATTTAGATTATCATATCCAAGTTAAATTCCCCCGACACCTTCAATGTATTGTACAGGTAATCGACACATAAAAGAGTCAGCACCTAAGTGAAATCCAAGTCGATGCCGACCGACATAGGCAGCTGTCTCGAAAGTAGTGGTTCGAATCCCGTCTGATTGAGCGTACTTGATGCACTTACGCTGGATCGTACAAATCAATTATGATTATTGACAAAGAATTTTTTGATAATACAAAACAAAGATGAATTCGTTTCAGTTTTTGGCTGGATAGCTGATCTGAGGCAAACTAGTCACTAACTGCCAATGAAGTAAACTTCCTTAAGCACAAAGATGTCTTAGATATTTATTATAGATACCTTGCTTAATTCGCATAAAATGAGGATTAAATTGAGCTCACAATTGACTGATGAAACACTAAGATGATAAAATAAAAGTAACATCGCTCTGCAACGTGTATGCACAGCTGCTGTCACACGCTAAACCGATTGCGCACGATCACCTATAAAATCGACCTCGTCCGAAATCGCTAGCGAGCGATTTTCTGGAACAATGAAAAACACACACACCATAATTTTGTGTGCAAACGCTGTTTTGATGTCAAATCATAAGCAGTGACTCGTATCAGAATGCATACAATTATCTTGTCATTTCGTGCTGTAGTATGCGGAGAATGCAAAATGTCTAAGGGGGTGTCACACGGCAAACTTATCGTCCGATAAGTTTGCCAATAAGTTTGCTAGGGGTGTCACCGAGCAAACTTGGTTGGCAAACTGTATCGTAAGTGCTGAAACCGCCGAACTAACAGTTAGATATTTTCATCAAACTTGCTCCATTTCTGGTCGTCTATTGACTGACGCTTATCACTGACATGACGATTTGGTGACGTGTCCAGGGTCGAATGATACTGAAATCCATCTGTGTGTTCGCTGTCTTTGTAGTATAATAAATCTGTATTCTGAATCACAGAGCGCGAAAGAGATAATAAGTGCAATAAGACTCACACCCTGATACGGTCTGAAGCCGATTTTCCTTCTCTTATCAATAGCAACCTATCTCTTGGTTACCTTCTGCCGATGTACGTGCGTGTACGTGTGGGTGGCTAACAACAATGGCTATTGAGGCCCACAATTGTTTCTTTCGGAACAAGACATGACTAACACTATCTAACCGTCTTAACATCTAACTTCAAAGTTGAGTCACAGTTCGTCTGATCACCAGCATTTGCTCTTACTTTCCCACGTATTCACAAAGCAAGAAATGCCCTAATTTTTAGAGTTTCATCATCGATGAATTTGCCAACAATTTGCTCGTGTGACAGGTAATATTTCATCAACTTATTTACAAAACTTATCGGCGAACTTATCGACGATAAGTTTGCCCGTGTGACACCCCCTTAACATGACTAAAAATCGTCACGATAAATGGTACAAACGGGAACTGGGAACAAAACAATATATATCGAGGGTGAGTAAATGTTTTAGTCCTGGCGTCCTAATGTGAACTAAGCGGACAATATTTGACATAATTAAAACTTCAATGCGACGCGTTCACATAGCCCCATTTCTCACGATAAATATTACTTCTGTGAAGAGAGAGGAGCTCAGCGATAAAGTCAAACATTGTGGGAGGGGCGTCACAATTTTATTCGTTGATCGTGATAGTGTTGCTCACCTGTGAGCTTAGTTATCTTTGATATTCGAAGCATGTCAGCAAGAAGTAGAGAGGTACGTGCATGCACATACTTGCAAGTGGTAAACAAGATGGGACCCGGGCCGGGAAAATTGAATTCTATTTACTTGCAGATGTGCAAGTCAGCAAATTTGAGAATTATTGTCAAAAATGTCGTAATCAGAATACATGTTGAAGCTTATGTGAATGAATCAATTCCAATAGCTCGCACCCTCGATCTAAGAAATAATGCGATAACAATGCAATCATATCACAAAGCGCAAATTATGGGATTCGAAATTGGTTCCCGTTTTATTCAAAAAATTAGGAGGCGCAATATTATATTTACTCGGTAACCAAATCTAGAAAGATATTGCCTAATTTGTTGACAATTGATAGTGTTCTACATGCTCTTATAGTTTGAAATGTCTACCTAAATTGGATATGGTCATCTACAGTCAAAATGATATGATACCGACTATTCTTATCTTATGACAAACAATCTAAATCAAATAAAAATATGTAACGATAATTATAATGAAAATTGTGATCATACTTCTTTATGGCCTATACTCGCTGAAAAAATATATGTGCCTATATTTAATCTGCTTCATAAAAGAAGTTATATATCATTTATTATTTTTTTTTAATTATCATAATTTAAAATTCATTATTTCTTATTTCATCATAAATAATTTTATACAAAAAAATTTTTGGGGCAAATAAGGCAGTCGAACCGAGCCTGGACTTGAAAATTCGAAGCCAATCACTCTGCATGCCATTCAAGTCTGGATACGAATGTCCCCTAGTTACCAATTATTAAGTTAAAACCTAGGCTAATTAGTACGGTGCGAGTGAAGTAGAGTGAAATGTTTTGAAATTGGTTTTGAATACCAGTATTTTTGTATCAAATCATCTCGAACTAGCAGAATTCGGTCTATTTTTGGAATTATGCAGCTGAAAGATGTTATTTACGAGTATGCCTACTAAATATGATGCTTATTTAACGACAGGGTAACACCTTCTCACATAAAACAATATTGTCCAAAATATCAAAATGCTGAAAAGTCTCCTGAAATGAGCTGGCGATTTGGTAATTTTGTTGGCAATCGCTACTATGAACACCTAAACCAAGCAGAAATATCAAGATCTGCTTAAAAAGCTCGCTAACTACCTATATAAAATTCGTGAATATATATTGGAATTTAACGCATTCTCCCGCATATTATTTTCTATATTTCCTATAAATGATAAACACCTCGGTATTTGGCAATTTAGTCAATAATATGGTCTTTTAACATCGGTATCATCAGATCTACTAATGCCTCTTAACTGTACTATTTAGCATATCGAGTTAACAAACAAAACTTTCCATAAAAAGCAGCGAAAGACATCGATGGAGTTACAAAAGTAAATTTTTAAATTTCCAACATGCAAGATCAAATTTGAAGAGTCAAAAACTTAAAACTCACATTGTTGAAGAAATTTGAATGGGACATATTGGCTGCTGCACAGAATAAAATACAGCAGATGTTTACGACATATTTAATTAACTTTTCTTGACATGCAAATTTCATATAACATCAGTTTAAAAAGAGAAATGTCTTGGGAATAGCAATAATGCAGAATTGACAAAATCCATTTGACAAAATGAATATATTTCCTGAAGATACCATATAAGCGCGAACATCAGCGAATATTCAATCCAAGAAACAGTTGACTGAAATATTCTTTATCCTAAAGACTGTCCCTGAGGGCAGTATGGAATTCGACAAATTCAGCAACTACCTGGTCTAAAAGAAATGATGCATAGTAGGATAACACAGAGAGATGAATATTCAATTCACGTCATGGCAGAAAGGCAATTATTAGCGTCATACATGCATGAAATGACAAGCAAATTGTTTATTGGTAGGGATATGGTCATTCTTAATATTTCTACAATCTTCTGAATATCCCAATTCATGACAAATCTGGAGGAAGAAATATGTTGCATGAGATAATAAATAGTGTCAAACTGATAGGAAATTATAAACAGTCATCTTCCATATGATAATGATTAACACAATCTAGCAAGTCAAATTAGGAAGTTTCTGATTAAGTTTATCTTACTTCTGTAGGTGGCATGACAAATTTCAAGATTCATAAAATTAAAAGCTCACTTGAATTTTTGAATCAAAAAAAATTGAATCAAACGGGGCTCGAATGTGGATCACTGTTGATAGCTGTCTATACTCCTCTTTAAGTGCGGAAGAATAACCTCCATGTATGTGAACAGCGCCGCGCTGCTAACGAAGAAAGTAGAATATTGCTAATTTTCTAAAGCAGAAACTTAATCTAAATATTCCATTGGTAATCGTCGAATGAATTAACACAGATAATGAACTACTAATGCGTTGACAAATTTCGATTTTCATTGACGTTGCAGTAACAAGACCTGTTGAAGATTATCTGATGTCAAAAAAAACCCCCCCCCTTTTTTTTTTCCCATCCCATCTGAATGTAGATCTATACTATACGTACGTTCAAGGAAAAATGACTAGACAAGTGATATAATGAAATTTACTGGTTTATACTTTTTATCAATAAATGAATGGCTATCTTCCGATGTGAATTTCCATTAAATTACGGCCCTCTTGGATAATATGCACTTATTTCTTGTATCATCTATATTCAAAATATGAACCATGTCTAACAAAAGGCGATGTTCTCCCCCCTGAATCATCACATGCACATCCAAAAAGAAGATAGGTTTAATTGATGTGACAATTAGGTTCAATTATTTCAGCAACTCTTCCACTTCCACTCTACAATTTTGTTTAATGCAATCCTCTGCGCTTTTGTACATATATGCGTGTATAAGTTGATGAATTGAATCATAATCAAAATGCACGGTGTGTAAGTCCTTTTTCTTCTGATCCAGCATTCAACGACAGATGAGATCCGTTAGACTAAAACAAAGCACTTCCTCGAGAACGTCCTACTCTGCAAGTGCAGAGGCCATGATAGAAGCTAAGCGCTATTTATTGAGAATGGCAGATGAAAACAGAGAACAAAGGGACAATACCAGCCTTGTTCAGACACATCCGCTTCTGTTCCGCTACTGTACTTGTTGCGGTATACCATAAGACATTTTGGATTTTGAAATTTGAGAATAAATTTTTATCCTATCTGTAATTTTGCCAGTTTAATTGCTAGCTTGGTGAAATTAGCTTACACTGTCCTAAAAGATGACATTGCAAAATACAAAGTTTTGTAGAGAAGACAAAATGAAAGTATAATGAATTTAAAATTGAAAGTAACTCCATTTACTTTTTAATTATGATCAGTAAATTTATTTTACAGTACACATAATAGCGCGTCTAATCAAGAAGACATCTGAACTGAAATGCATCTTGTCAATAGCTTATTTTTTGTGAATTTATAAAAGGAATATTTAATGAAAAATAATCGAATACTCAGTCTCAGTTGCACTACAGAAGTACATTCATTTTCGAATAACTTTTGACAGGACAACTGCTTTACTAGAGCATGTGTGCGATAACTCAACTTGGACGCATTCTACGTGACTATACCAACCCTCTAGAGATTTCCAACGATATATTGTCACTTAATAAAGATTTTATGACTTTTCACATCTCATTAAGTGAACATGATTATATTTTCGTGTCCTTAGTAGCCATTTCTGTTACATTTCTAATCAAGTCCAAGCCTACGTCCAGTCCTGCCTATAGCTCTGGAGTAATGTGCTGTGTGTATGTATCGCAACAATATTGATTTACGACATAGCATGGTAATATCTTTGCTGTAAGTTATGTGCCCTGCACTTTCTTGGCGGATAAAGGTAAGTATAAAAACTTTTTACAAGGACTTTTTTATAGACGATTCTGCGCCTCAACGATTCAGTTTTCATCAGCAAATGTATTTTTTTTAAATTTTGTCTCAAAAGCATCAGTTAGAAAGTTACTTGCGTGTATTTCCTCAATACTTTGGATATCGTTTATCACCGTAACACAGCTTGAAATTCCTTGCCACTCCATGCCATCGATGAAGGATTCCCACATGTTGCAATAGCAAAAATTGGCAAGCATTTTATTTGCTCAAACGTATAACTTAGCGATTCGATAGTTTCCAGTCATTCCTTTCTCAGTGCAGTGGCAAGTCTCAAAGGTATTTGGCTACTTCAAATTGACATAAGAAATGAAACCGGATGTGCAATTTGTGTCCCGCGTACAGCTTAGTTTCGCTTGAGTTTGAATAATTGGCCATTTCAAACCGTCTGCATGAAGCTTCGACACCTGAAGCCGAGCCGAGGAAATCCCTGAGGATAGAGCGCGTCCAACTCACCATACTCATTCTAAATGAGTATATACCCACGGATTGACTTGTCCGACTAACTGTCCAATTGCCAATTCAATCTGCATAAATTTGTCAAGTCAAAAGATTTGAAATGTTGTCTCATAGTCAACACCCTCGATAATTTCGTACTAATTCATTCTCATCAACAAGTTGATGCTTTCATATTACTTGACTCTGAAGTGAGATCCGTTTGAATTTCTGGCAACAATCTAGTGACTGGAGATTCACGATTGCCCTTGAGAACTTTAATTTGCCGAAATTGTAATATAATCAATTTCACAGCTTTTCTTTCTTTTCCTCAAATTAGAAGACGATCTCTATACATGATTCAATTTATATCTATATCAGCCATCTTGTTTTATCTGTAAATTTACTGTTGAAAAATGTCTATATCTAGTCAAATGTATACTCCGTTTCCAATTTTGCAATGTAAAAAAATGTCCTATATCCTTGAACAGATGTAACACCAGGTGAACCAAAAATGTCTCTATAGCAAATTTCGAGTTGTTGTGAATTAAGTTACAGCATTTTATTTGAATTGCTTGAAGCTGTGTATCCATTTCTCATCCCAATGAGATTCCATCCTATAAAGCAGAGGATGATGCGAGTCGGAGTCGAGTCAAGGAGTCCATCAATTTGTTGTTGGATCGAGAGTCCGGACTCCGGACTCCGGCCTATAACTAGACCCGAACTTAATACAAACAATTATTTTTTATCCTCGTACATAGTTGTCATTGTCCTTGATGGTCACCTTTCATCTTCTCTCACCAAAAGTACCGAGACACTGCTGAATGCAGAGCTTGGAATAGTGAGGGAATGAACCGTGATAGTGAAAGAAAAAAGGGATTGTAGTTTCCTCTCGGTGATTTAGTAGAGAGACAACATTGCATAGCCTCGATCACACCTTGCACCAAAGGTCACATCAGAGACAAACATGAAATATTAGTTGGTTTAAGACATTACTTCTTACCCTCACGAGTAACCGTGTGTATTGGGCACCTCTAAAGTGCATATTAAAATCGAAAGTGGTACTGCATTTTTTTGGAGAAGGATGGGAATTTCCTGCTGGTAAGAGACTGGAGAAAACCGTGTGAAGCACACATAAAGAGGATAGGAGGAGCCGAGTCTATCATCCACTCAAGAGCGACATTTGATCAGAACTTTCCGTCGAAAATGATGATAATTGCTGCAACAATGACTACTAAAATAGTTCAGGACGACTATAAGATCTATGATGTAAGGTTGCCATTTATTTAAAAAAACTAGATCGGGACTTGTCAATGATCCTATCGAGGCGAGTCGGACTCCGCATTCCCTGCAGTGAGTACTATTACAGTCATGTTAGCTTTCATATGTTTCATACTGGCCTCTATTTGTTATTAGTAGTTTCATTTTTGTGCATTTCAATTGTATAAGACTGTTCAAGGTCAATTTTCCAATTCATTGTTCAAAGGTCAATTTCATTGTTTCAAGGCAGTTGGTAATGCAGAGGTGGACACCGCTACTGCTAGATTCTCGGGCGACCGCACAGATAAACAGTGTTAGGGTAACATATCTCTAACAGCACCACACATCCTATTGAAATTTTGCTTGTCATAACAACTCTGCCTATCTACATAAGAACTGTTTTCTGACAGTCCGCGCACTGTTTGCCAATTCCACGCTACTCCACTGCACCCTGTTATATTCAAAGTTTGGGTAGTATAATCATTATTCTACGCTAACAATAAAATGCTATTCTGTCCTGCACTGAATCCTCCCCTACATGTGTGAACACATGCATGAAGGCTATTTGTACATTGATATATCACTGGCCAAATTGACTAGCGGCCAAATTAAGTAATGGCTAAAATTATTAGCTTCCCATTGGACTTTATTCCTTAATTTATAAAATTAACTCTGACAAAAATGTGTGGCGTGCTATCACTACGTATGAACTCAATCGAGGCCAGAACGATACAAATTCATCAAATGCGAACGTGCCGTTTACAAATCAAAGCTTGCATACAACAGGTATCTGTTAGTAAGTGCTTTAGATTCGACAGAGAGGTGCATCTTAGAACGTAAATGGAAGACTGTTCATACTTTGAGGCTGAATCGAGATAAGAAAGTCCAGCAAATAGGAAACACGACAATGAAACACAATGAGATCAATGAACACGAGTAAAGCCACCGAAATTACACGCTTATTACACGTTTTAATACACGTTTTATTTACTAGAGGTCATTGATGGAGTTTTCTCAAAGGAGGGAGAGATATGGATCGAAAACGAGATGCTTAGAATATAAACCCCGGACACTTGCGTATGATCATATTTTTGAAGGTCTTCTCAATAGTGGATCTGCGATAACCGGCTAGGGCTGTGCAGTGGTCTAAACATGCTGAAAAATGAAGCCACATAATTCCACTGTTATAGAATGTTTGAACTCCTTTATCTTATCATTGCATTTCACGATTGTCATCTTAAAATTTTAACTGACGATGTTTGCTTATATTGAAAGGGAAAGGTATCCGTTTTGCATTAGTTTAAGAGCAAACCGTAAAGGTCGATCGTTCTTGTTTACGAGAACCGGTTTTTGACCGGTGTACTGAAACGTCGGAATTTTTTGATCAAATTGATATTTTGCTGTACAGTTTTACTCCTAAATTTTTATTTTTTTTTATTCATTATTTATATTTTAATTTTTCGTATTATTTATTATTTTTATCGATCTGCAAATCCTTAGTCGCACAGAACTCATACGATATGAAAATCATCCCAGTAGCCATGTTATAATAAAATAAGTGCTTACTAATTTAAATTTTTAGTCAAATAGTCCTAATGAGACTGATGCGTTCTCCAATCCGCAATTTGTACAAAAGACAATGCTTCTGTAACCAATTTGGATTAATCCAGTTCCTTAAAAAAACTCAATGTAGCTTCTCGTGGCAACGAATTAAAATGATCAGACTTTGGCCCATATCAGGTAAAAAATGGAAATCTAAGACTTGCACTATACCATAGATTCCAAACACTGCCGTAGACACGTTCAACAACAGACTCTAAAATACATTACCGACTACAGATGCTGATAGTGAAATAGAATACGACAATGGTCAGCCATAGGTCAAGGAAATTTAAAAATGGGATATTATAATACACAGGAAATCCGATGAATAGAAATTGAAAAAAGGAGTAAAATATGGAAATACAACGATGCTACTACACCGATTACAAAAGTGAACTATATCTGACACTACACAAGGTGGATAATGATATGAGTGGATAATGGAAAGTGGATAATGGAGGTAAACTATAGAACTACAAATGACATTCTACTACACCGAAAGCAATGAAACTAACACACTATACCTAAGACTACACAGGGAAAATACCATTTCTTGCACTTTTGAATTGTTTATCAGGCCAGTTTCTTCATACCGTCCTATAGTACTTCATGTAAATCAATCGTCAGTCATCAGCAGTACTCCGTCTAGTGTGTTTTCGACCCCTAACCTGAAACACTCAAACCCAGACGATGATATAGAAAGGAAGAGTGATCTTTTAAGCATACAGTGTGATAATATCCGACTAGGAGAACAATACTACAATTCTATTATCTAATCAATTCAATTCATCTTATAACTTCAAATTTCTAAGTGATGAGATTTGAAACATTTTGAAAATGAAGGCTGATGTCACTAAATAACTGATCATTTCCTGATGATGAAAAAAATGCGAAAAAGTGACGAAATAATAGATGATTAAATTCATGAGAATCAGCTTAGGTCCATCAATACATTTCTCGCACCTATGGATCTCGAATTTCATAGTTAAACATGCTCATCAGGTAGAATTTCTCATAGTCTCAGAATCTCAATATATATCAGGCGTTCTGTCCGAAAGATTATTCGCACGATCTGGCAACATGCATCATTACAGATGAGATTTCCTGAGCCGAATTAATGTCTAGATGCTGACCATTCATGCACAGTAATTTATAGATTGCGGTGACGTTTGCTTTCGATTTCATTCTGTTTTTCATGATGCTTTCAGATTATCATATTTTCCTGTGATTTTGAAAAATATCAGTGAGTGCGCTCTTCCTTTGTATATACTGCACGTGCATTCAATGTACTTTGCAAGAAACACTTGAAATCCCGGTCGTCCAGTCCGCCACTGACTTATAATACATTCAAATCAATTTTGCCATTTTCTGGTTGTGGCAAGTATGATGAGAATATATATTAAATTGAAAAGAAACCTAAATGAGGTTGCTGAATTTTCCTGGCTACTTTATGAAAATTTGCAATTAAATTCTGAACATTTATACAGAAGATAGAGTAAACTACCTTCAAGAACTTGAAAGTGTTTATTAACTGGTATTTAGGCATTAACGGGGGGGGGGGGGGGTAGTGAGGGAGAATCCTAGCGTTAGCCTTAGGGAGATGAGAGTAGCTCCTCTCCATTGTTAAGTCTCGAGTGAGGGCAAGTTTGTGTAAAGCGGATTGCAGATTTATCATACAACGATGATATGCTTATGGGAATCGGGGATGAGCAGGAGCTATTTACTTGGTGGAAAAAATGCACAGATTGAAGCACAGGGATTTGTTTACATGTGGCGGATCACAAAAAGCATACTGTATTAATTGATGATGAATGTAATACAGGATAAGCTTACATGTGGGAAACGTAACATTTTAATGAGTCTGACTTATGCTTTTTGACATATCTTTCAAAGACACAATCAGTGCGCTATTCAGTATTTTTTCAGCCACTATGTGTGGACCCCACTCGTTTGGGTTGGAGCGTTCAGTTAAGGTCGAAACACATCTAGGCGTGTACCTCTGATGACTGACGGACTGCAGTAATTATGTATTCTATCCCTTAATCGTTACCGTTGAAGTAGTGTCGATGTAAATGCAATTTCAAATGATAGCAAATGAAGAAATGTTGTAATTCTATGATTATTATGAAAAATGGCCGATAAGTAATGTCAAGTGAAGAAATAGAGTTTTTCCATGTGTATTCTTAGGTATAGGTGTATTCGATGCTTTCGTGTAGTAAGTTGGTATTGTATAATGTATAGTGAGTATCATTGTAGCTCTATTGTTTACCATCCTTCCATTCACATTTCCACATGTCCCACTTTAACCATTTTTCACATTGTGTAGTCTCATATATACTCTGGTGTAGTATTAGTTTCACCATGTAATCGTTGTAGTAGTAACAATGTAGTTCTATGGTTGTACCTCCCACTTTTCAATTTTATACATCAGTTTCCTGCTTCTTTGATAATAATCCATTTTTTATATTTCCTTAACCTATGGTGACTGCAGTCTGTACAGTAATATGAGACATTTGCTTTGACCGTGTATACCTCCAGTGGTTTGGATCTATGGTATTAGTATATTAACGTAAAGAATGATGTTCTTCACAAGTCATGAGATTTCTATTTTTTGCCAATATTGGGCCAAAGTCTCATAAATTTTAATTCGTTGCCACGAAAAAGCTACATTAGTCCTTTTAAGAACTGATTTAATCCAATGGTTACAGTAGCATTGCCTTTGTGCACTGCGGATTGGAGAACTCATCAGTCCTCATTAGGACGACTTCAATTATAACTTTAAATTAGCAGCATTATATCTATTATAAATGGCTACAGGGATGATTTTCATCAATCCGTAGTATGAGAATTAACAATCATTCTAGAGCGAAAAAAGAAATCATATTTCGGCTACACTTCACTGGCTTCAGTGAGCTCATGAAAAATATTTTAGGTGTACCGAGCGGTGCACCGTGCAAGCAGTACAGATAGCGCCCAGACTTTCTAGTGAACTTGTTTGCGCGATTGACTAATTAAATCTGTTGATATAAAATAACGTCGTCATGACTACAGTATGATAACTATCCACTTAGCAAGGTTTCGTTCGTAAAAATGTTTAAAAAAAAAAACCAATCATCAACGTTGTCTAGGACAGACTGTCTCTCTTCATCGCACATCAACCAACAGGTGAGTGCAAACCGAAGGTGAGTATTTAGAGATTTGATGTCGACTACTTTCTCACATTAACCATTGAAAATGAATCCTAGCACGGACTGATACCCATCTCAGTGGTTTCGCAAAGTCCCATGAAATTTCGATGGGATTCCCACAGCAGAGCATATTTAATTCCGCCTTTTTGTTGCTTTGGTTAAATCTAGAAATATGGCGAGTAAATATTAAAGAAAAATAAAAATGAAAAAAACTTTGATTTGATAAAAGTTCTGCAGGTGTCTACTCTTGACACAAGTGAGCTCGTGGGGGTTGACTGAATTGAAGTTTGAAGTTGTGATTCCATTTTTAAAAATGCCATACTGGACACAGCGTGTTGTACGAAGGAAGTTTTATTTTGATAAAGAATGTCTGTTAAGCGATGGGTAAACATTTCTGCATTAAATACAATTGCATATTTTCGTCAATTCATGTTGATACACCTATTGTAATGCGCCTATAATTGTGTTGTTAGGCCTGTAGTTTGAGCAAGGTTAGAAGGGTACTTGGGCCCGGAGGGGGGTTGCTCCCATCGCGAAATTTAAGATACTGTCCTCCTTCTATACGAGCTATCTAAAGACCCGAATGCAGAGGCCCCAAAAAAGATTGTGTCCTCAAAATCTGCTTTTGCACACGACCACGAGGGCATACTTGGTGCCTTGACTCGGACGGCATATATGGTCGAGATCAGAGGCGAACCCAATAGAAGATGCGGTATTGCCTGCTTCGTGTTGCAGAATGAGTTGGACCAGAAGGGGCCAAACTTCGTTATACATTATATCAAACGCTATAATAAACTTATATTTAATCAGACGTTATGAAAACATGTCCGCAGTATCAACATAATTTTGCCACGCAGACAGGGCACACCTGCAAAACACCCGGGAAGCATAGCAACCAAGCAGACAGTCTTGGGTCCGCCCATATTTTAGTTGCTCTAGCGCTAAAATAATCCGCCTCCATCAGCTGTTATTCTTAAAGCTTTCGACAACCCATTAGACTGCAGTTTTATGCTTCAACTTTTGAGTGAAAATAATCTACCTTCCTGAAGTTTACTATTGATCTTGAAATGCGAAGATTGTTAAGCCTAATGAAAATATTTGAATCGTTTTTAAAGCACATGAAATGACAGATTCTTGCATTTAGTAACTAAATAAATTATTATGTAACTATTTGCTTTTCAATTTAACAACATCCCAGCTAATCATACTTGGCGAATTTGAATTAATCACATAATAAGGTCAGCGTATCTTGTCCTGAACTTGATTATTTGCATGATTGCTTTGCCGTGAGATAGTTTCATGCGAAATATTCGAAGTTCTGTATCAAAATGTCCTGGAAAACCCTCGGAAGTATCACGTGCAGTCTGTCCCACTAACCTAACCTCTTCTGCAGTTTGGGAATTTTAGTCTAAAGTTTTATCATCAAACAATTATGACCTACATTAAGATTCACACATAAGTCGTTGCAAAAATTCACTCATTATCAAAGAGAGGTCTTTGTGTATAAAGGTTAATGGCTTACAAATATGTGACTGAATTGCCATATGTAAAACGGGAACATGATTACATATTAAGCGCACAATTCACACTTCTGGAAGTATTGAAAAACAAAACTAGAAAAAGAACAGGAGTTACAAAGCAAAACACGCTCTAAAAAGCAATAATGTGAAAAGTACATTGACATCTTACAAAAGTACAGAAACCCTAACCAAATTTTCATGGATAACGATAGGCGTCTGATACGGTTTGAACAAATAATGACAAAGCAATATTATGAACATTACAGAGACACAGAAGATTTGAAAACCAATTTGAAGCCAGCAGTGAGCTCGAAGAAATTGAAGGAGCAATAATAGTGATAGGCAGGCACAGATACAGGATGCGTGAGTCATAACAATCTCACGCTGTCCTTTAATCCCAATAATTTGTAATTTGCATTCGGAAATGGTACTCAATTTAACCCATGACCTCCCGAATGTTTCCACTATGAGAAAAAGAACAATTTTTTGAATCACAATTATAAGCATAAGAAGATATTTATATTGTCAATTAAGCATGCAGATATTAGAATCATGATGTAATAAATTCAACAATGCCTGGTAAAAGCATTTTGTTTTGATTGGGGTTCTGTCCAAAGAAATTTGAAAGTTCGGAAATTACAAAAGTTTATCAACTGAAACTTGTTTTTCCCCCCCAACTCTGTCCATCATAAAATAATGAAAGTCAAAACTTTTCTCGATTACAAAAAACATTCAGCATTAGTCTGGTGACGTACAATACAATTATTTCATTTATCGTTGCTTTTCCTGCGTTCATATGAGTTTTAGAAATGTTGCTTCCATTTCTGAACTTGGACACATGCATGTATTTTTCAATGTTCAGTCATGGAACAATTGGACACTTAGGTTGTTACTTTTTACATAATGCGCTAAATAGTCAATGTCAAATCTGGATGCTTTAAACATAGTAAGTTATGCAACACATTCGTGGGTACATTGTATCAATCACTTGTAAATTTAACTACAAGCAGGAAACTTCGTTAGTGGGACGTGCCTCAGATGGTATTTACACAAAAAGGGCTATGCTAAGTAGACTTTCTAAACTGATACTAATCATTTGTTTAATATTGCATTTGTCATATTGAATCTTATTGCACTATCATCTTCATTTGGGTTACTACAGCAAATTTGACTTGCTTACTATAGCAAAAAAAAGTTCACCACTGCATCCTGCCCTGAGGTAGATATGTTTTGCACCTCTAAGCCTACTGCGCTAAGGTACTTTACTAACACGAGCACAGTAGCAACCTACTTAATGGAACCAATTTACCCCGTCTTACTATCAATTGTTGGTATTTATTAATTCTTAAGTAAATTGAGTACTGATTTAATTCCTGGTCGTCTCTTTTTCAGACGGATGCAAGAAACTATGTTCAGTCGAGAAGCTGGCACAGCTATTGAATTCGAAAAATTCTGACGAAGAATCTGATATTGATTTGGTAATTTTGCCACTGAGTCCTCAAAATATATCTCTGATGAAGGATGACATAGAGAGGATGATTTATTACCATCTAACATCAAAGATGTGCCCAGGTTTGGGTTTGAAATCCATCAACGGTCGGACGTGGACGAATGCTCTCAATGCCAGCCAACCGAAGCGTAGGGAAAAGTATCGCATCATTGGGAGGAAAGCTCTGATTTTCGTAATTCGCTTAACAGAAGCTGAAGTGAAACGCCCATTGACGAAAGTTTTCCCACTACTGGTGGATAAAAATGCAAGTGAATTATTTAGATTATTCTTTGATCCGACCCCGTTATAGATCTTGCTGCAAAACAGTCGAAAAAATTTTTTGTATGGCCCACCATACCACTTACAACATGGATTTCATATAAGTGAAAATGAATTTTTTCACTCCTCAGTGGACTTATCACAGTTGTACCACAAGAACATCTATATACTGCCCAGTACGGAACGAAGATGTAGGAGCATCATTTGTCTCCGAAAAAAATGTTCAAAAAAAGCGTTAAAGGAGATCAAGCATTTTTTCATTTAGCCAACAAAACGCACGTCCATACTTGGCAATGTGACCAAGATGGCCATAAATTAAGGCCATTTTTAGAGATATTTCGAAAAAATATTCAGCAATTTGTATTCTTTTTCAAGCAAATTGAGTTGGATTTAACAGATGATACCATGGCAGAAATTAATACAAAATATGTACGTCAAAGGCAAGATGTGAAATTTGGATATAAGGAGTTTGTCCTGGCTTCGTCATGCGCTTATCCGTTCGATTTCGGAAAATCTTTTACTGGGAAGAAAAATTGATTCGAATTACCTCTTGGAGAGTCTGTCGTTCAACATTGACCACAGTGTCTTCCAACTGTCATAAGTGAACATATAATCTACAGGAACAGATTCTTTTGTTTCAACGAAAACGTTCAGTCAGACAATGTAGAGAAGACGGATTGCGTTGTACAGGCATGTGCAAGTGGAATCTCGAATTGGAAAAATGCCAATAATGTCTGATAAGCGCAATGAAGAAGTTCCTCGAGGTAGTCACATTGAATTTTCAACGATGATGTTGTTGTGATGCCAGTGGAACGACAGTCGTCCAGTAGTTGCTCAGTAAATTTGAATCTGTGAATCCCGTTTTCACAGTGGTAGTTGTTGGAGTTAAGGTAGAGCCGATAGAAAACGCGCATACCAGTGCCCCATCTTCATTTAATTCAAATTACAATTCAATATATGGGCGGCGTGGATCTTCTTGATCGATTCTTGAGCGAAATATCGGGCCTAAGCTAAGAAATAAGAAAATGGTGGTGGAATATTTTTGCCAACTTTTTGAATATGGCCGTCGTCGCTTCATGGCGACTTCTATCGTAGTTTGAAAGGAGAATGAGCCACCTTCAATTTCGGAGTGGTAAGAATAAATAGAATAACAAAACAATACATTTAGGGCCTACATGTGTTGTGACTACGTTTAGGGTGAATAGTCACACGTTGATAACCATATACATGTATAGGCCTAAGCTCTTGGAAGGATTTTCTTCCCATATAAAGGCCTGGTATAATTAATAGGGCCATCAAACATAACTAGATAAACGAGAAAGACAATGTAAAAACTAATTTGCCTTACAGGGCGATTGTTCGATACTCATGGCAAAGGACATGAGTAAAGCTACAACATCCAGGACCAGCTTAAAAATAAACCAAATCACCTCTCGTACTCTCCCCACCCACCCCACACCCCAACCACGACCCTTCTCAAACTTGATAAGAACAAGCAATTTTCACTCTGATAAGCGCAATTATCTATCTGATAAACAAGGACGTTCTGTAAAGTATGCAAAAAGAACACAAAACGAAAGGCTCCACTTGTGGTGTTCCTTCTTCATATTTGTCTGTTTCTCAAATTTTTCATTCTTAAGCATTATATAGTCAGAAGTGTCCAAAATATTCCACTTATGGAACAGCAATGTTTATGATACAGAATTTATTTGTTTTTTTCTAATCGTCATTTTGTTTGTAGTTGCTTCAAGACGGTAGACAGGTTTTATGTATAAAGACTCTAATTTTAGAAAATAATTCGTTTCTTTCATGGGCAGAGTAATGGTGATAAAAGCAATGCCGGCTACGTATGAAGAGTAAATTGAAAACATATCTGGCTACTGTATTTAGCAGGAGTCGTCGTGACATTTGGATGGACTTGCTTATTGATAACATGTCAGACATCGAATAATTCAGCGTTAACATAGTTGTTTGTTTTTAAAGCTTTCACCGTCTTGGAAATGAATACAGCGCTCAAAGTTTTCTACTCCGTCGAATTCTAATTTTTGAATAGTCATTTCCTTGGTCGTTTATCCGAGTTTTTGCGGCTACCTTTAATGACCCTTTCTAAGCTAAGTATTTTCTATAAATCTTTAAAAAACGAATTGCCCCAAATCCGAATTCCTCCGTAATTCTTGAAAAATGCCTGAAAACAGTTCAATTTACTGTATAGACAAATATTATAATTAACTAGAATGGCCAAGCAGATAACTACCATAGTATTTTGCACAAAGAAATTTACCCACGCTCAATAGTATAGACAAATCATTGTGCAATATTTTGCAAATCTTTCATACCAGCTAAATGTTCAAATACAATGTATGATGACATAATGAAATTAGTGATCATTATTCATCTACACATTTAATATAAATTAATATTAAATATTATCAGCTACATCAAGGTTGTATAATTATTGCTATATACAATCATCTAGCTATCGACACAAGTTGAAACTTTCACTTTTTTTACCAGTGTTATTAACATGCATTAATTGCTGTAATTTAAATGTTATCCACAAAGATTCAGTTACATCAATGTACAATACAACTTCTTTCGATTTCCAGTTCTAATCAACTTCAATTCATTTGGTCTAAAAATTATGCTGTACTCATGTACAATATGATGGTTGAGCCATTCAGTTCAATTTACATTATAGCAGTTTGTAGTAAAAATCTCTCTCACGTTTTTATCCACTTGCGTATGTTCAAAATAGAAAGTGAAGGTAAAAACTTAATTTACAAGGCAGACGCTTTCCTGACTCTGTCACAGCCGCAGTGCCACTAGAATCAAAAGTGACGGAAGTATAAATGATGAAGTGGACTTAAATACTGATCGATGATCGCTTAGTCGCGGGGAGATACGTGATATATTATGACAATAGTCATATTAACAAACCCAAATAATACTTCTCTGAATGTCTCTGGTACTGCATGGGATAAAATCATGGAATTAATCCAGAAACATGTAAGTTTTTGATTATTTTTGATGCAGTCACCGTTTTAGTCGCATGTTCTGATGAATTGATCAATCGCTCTTTGAAAATTATTTCTTCTTTTTAATAACTTGCATCAGTTCTGCGAATTGCTTTGAGCTTCATGATCGCGTCATTTAAGCATGTAGCTGCATCAAGGTCAAAATGGTTTCGCACTTGATAAAATCGTTCAACATATTGAGGAAATGTTGCCATAATTTGACATGCTCACTGTCAAGCCGACCATATTGGAATTTTCTTGCAGTCAACATCAATCATTTTTGATGTTAGAAACAATTTCAATGATATCTTTATTACTTGAGCATGATATCTTTCAGTAAAGAGCAATGAAGACATAGTCTGTCAATCTGATTTTATTGTACATGTACAAGGAAAGTGGCGCATGATTAATTTGGATTTGTTGTAAAATATGTTTCAATTCCTACAATGTCGACAAATTTTTTATCGAGTCGCAACTCAGAATGAAGAATTTTTGATAAGTGTTATAGAAGATAGACGGGCATAGATCAATCAATAATTATTTCAGGACATTTTCGTTGTGGAACTCAAGAGTTCGCTTTTTTTCAATGACATGACACCGAACACAAGGATGCAGTGTGCAATGTGATTCAAATTCTTTGGTTGGATTCACTCCATAATGGAATGTATTGCTTAGAAATATAAAAAAAAGCTGTTACTTATTAATATTAATGATAGGCCTGCATAAAAAGCATATCATTGAAACATTAGTGAAATTCACAGCGTTAACAGATAGATTATCTGTCATACTTAATTGAACTTCATAAATGATTAAAAGTATTAGCATTGTGATGTATATGTTTGACACAGCATTGTAGACATCCAACCACAGAAAAGAATTCATGCTTTGTTCCCATCCGCAAAGCATAGAGAAGTATGTGCTTCTAAAACAAAATTCGCCGCGCTAAGAAACCATGACCTATACGATTTAGATTGTCGGAACGCCGCATCGCAATGCAATGTCAGATTAACGAGTCACTCTTCTATCGGTGCTCCGTGCCAACTGTGAATTAAGCAAGGTGATTCAAATCTTAACATACACGCACATATAGGAATGCGGCATAGGCGTATGCTTTTTACCATAGATAAAACGGTAATAAAGCTAAAGGGGGGGGGGGGACTGTAATCCAGTTATACGGTTGCTTCACAAAGAGTTCTAAAAAACTACAAAGTAGTTTTATAGCAATCTAGCAGCATATATGAAGTTATATTGCATTCTTTACACGGGCATACCTACCAGAATAATGGTCAGAGCAATATTGGTAATTTGACATGTTGCAGCACATAGAGGCTTAACCTTATTGACAATAGCACAGATTTGTGACATGCATATACAATTCGCGTGTAAGTGTGAACGAATGAATGAAACTTGATTACACCCGGAAGCACATTAGGCACGGAGTCTTTCTTCCATGTGGCTGAGTTCTCATTTATCCACTCCCCTTCTTTTTGTGCTGAGTGTTTAGCAAGAATGCAAGGTGTACCTATTTTAAAGTCTTAGGTTTGACCTGACCAAGGCTTGAACGAAGGTCTCCCGCACGCAGAGAAAACGCTCTACCACTAGGCCACAGCGTCGGTGGTAAATAACAGTTGATAGATTTATAGGATATACATGCATGTGTTTTGAGCATGTACAATAAACGCACATTTAAAATTTGTAGGAACTTAGCTTTCCATCATCCACATTTCAGTTGTGTGAAGAGAATTTGTACGTACTTTTTATTAGAACAGCAACTAATAGCAATATTTCTGCTTTAAAATGAGAAAATGTATACGAACGACCCTCAGCTTTCAAATTTTGAGTTTTACTGTGATCTCTAAACTGTGATTTCTAGGTTTTATAGATGCAGGCACAATTACAATGCGGCCAATTTTCAATCTTGGGTCTAATCTTGGGGTGCATATCAAGATCTTTGGTCAGCATCTGAATATATTCGATCGACCTTATCTTCGTGATGCTGATGATTTAAATTAGCTGAACGGGACCAGACAGTGTTGATGAACCATAAGCTAAATCTCAACACAAAAAGGTTAATGAACGGGAGGACATCAGCTTGCTGCAAAGAACAATTTGACTGACAAGTTCGTGCGTCAAACTAATTTCCTCACGACAATTAAACTTTCCATTGTACGAGTGGCATAGAATTGATATGATGTTTGAACAATAGATTTCCAGTGTAGATTTTGTGACAGCTTTTGCGTAGGTTTTTCTGTCACAGATCAATTCTATTATTATCGGAAAGACTTCTGTTTCCTCTGTATATTTTATGATGCTGGTATTTTTCAGCAGATATTTATGCTTATGAATTACAGCAGTACATGTACTGTAGGTTCACAAATTTTCGTGACTAAAGCCTACATTTTTGCATGTCTCTCATGTGATTTTGTTTTTGTGAGTCCATTGGTCACTCAACATTATTGTCATTCAACATTAAACATCAAGTATTTCGTCAAAGTAGTCATCATGCTACGGATTGCGTTGGTGCCGTCTAACAAAGCAAATGTATGGCTTGAAAAACTTCAAAACATGCATTAAAATATCACAACTATGATAACAATTATAAAATCTTTATGTAAAAGATTGCATATTGCACAATTTAAAAGAATTGCGCTTGCATCATATTTATCGATTGTGTATTCAATTTTAATTCGTTGCCACGAGAAAGCTACATTGAGTTCTTTTAAGAACTGATTAATCCAATGGTTACAGTAGCATTGCCTTTGTACACTTGCGGATTGGAGAACGCCATCAGTCCTCATTAGGACTACTTTAACTAATAATTTAAATTAGTAAGCATTATATTCTATTATAAATGGCTACTGGGATGACTTTCATCATCGTATGAGAATTTCTTAGAAAAATGCCGCACTTAAATATGCCGGTTTCTGACATGTATTTACCAACACGTATTTCTTCTTTCTAGCCTATGTTGTACGACCCTATGTTGTATGTTTCGCATTAGGATAAACCGTTATTCAAACACTGGATTAGAAGTACCTACATGTACATGTACCATGCGCATGTGACTTTCAGACCATCAGGTGATTTCTATGACGGCACGCATGCGCATGTAAAGCTCATAGTCTACATGCACGGTTCTTGTGGAACTTAATTAATACTTTGAAGAGACCTTTTGATTAATGATGTAGTCATGCTATTTATCACCATTTACGTTTTCGTCATCAAGAATAAAGTTGAATTTTCTCAAAGTTTCTGAATAACGATATGATTACTGCAAGCTCCAAAGTAAGACATTTTCGTGAACAGAACATCTACTTTGGCTAAACAGAAATTGGTGTACATGCAGGACTTTATCTATTTTTTTTATATTATTTTCGGAAACATTACCCACTGGGTTCAATTTCTGCGTATACTTTTCTGAAAACTTTGTCTTCTAATATTTTCCCGGGATAAACTTATGTAAGACCCAGGTAATTCCTCATTTTCTAATCGAAGACAACCGAAAAATTTCGTTGATGATTATTAGATATCATCTCACTCATTCATGTCATGTGGGAGTCAGGCGAGGTAGAAGATCAAATAAAATGTTTTATTACATCAATTCAAATACTTACAATGCCAATTGCTTAAATGCATGCGACTGAAGTAATGGGCCAATTTAGTCTTCCATTGACCAAAAGATGATTGATTAGCTGTTGGAATTCAGTGAATTACTCCTACATGCCCATACTCACACAATTCATCATTGACAAAATGTGCATTCCCACTAGTAGGCTAGGATTAATGTGTCTCTGGTAAAGATTGACGAAGGAAATATGGCTGTTTTAACATATCTTGTCTTCAACAATTTTTGAAGAAGAAAACTACTCCATTGAAATCGAAGAGATCAGTCATCATAGTATCTTTGTCGGTGGTATAAAAGTAGCAATGATCTTGGGTTGGATACTAATCACCACTAAGATACCAATCGCTTTCTATACATAGTTCCTGAACACTTTGTTCCTGACAGGTCTGCCAATTCGGAATATTTTCGATTCTCATTTCATAAGACGTGCCTCCAGAAGCCTTGTCTGGCATTACCGTATATCCCGAGGTCTGATGACATGAACGACCAAGCACCACCTCACCAGCTTTCTGAGTGACTCTGGTTGTACACCATGTGCATGCGCGGACTCTG
Organism: Prostheceraeus crozeri; assembly: GCA_907163375.1. Lineage (NCBI taxonomy): Eukaryota > Metazoa > Platyhelminthes > Polycladida > Euryleptidae > Prostheceraeus > Prostheceraeus crozeri. The sequence continues at coordinate 44,027 of CAJQUW010001816.1, forward strand.
CTTTAAGCGACATTCTTGACTTGCTTCCTCGCAATGACCGCCAACACATTGAAAAGTCGACAGACAATCAAAGAAGCATTCAACAGGCCCTCCTGAATTTAGAACTGTGAGATTAAAGTCAAATTTGGATAAGGCATGACTATTCATTACGGTGAACTCGGTGATTGTAAGCTGAACTATTTTGATAATGGAACTTCAGAGTAAACAGCTGATGAGTGAGAGCACACGTAAAATGCTGCCATTCTTAATTCAACACATAGAAGTGCTTTGAGCCCCACACAGAACCATTTTGTTCTAATATTTTTGTGGAGGTATAGTAGGGTATAGTAGGTAGTCATAGTTATCGCCCTAAGTTGCTGATTTTCAAAACAATAATCTTTCAATTACAGGGTGTCCGTAAATTCGCTTGACTTTTAAATTGAATATCTACATGAGAAAGCAATAAACTTTTTCATCACAAATCATGTTATGTTATGCAACATAAAGGGGAATTTACGAATCTAACAATAAGAAGCCAATATTTGATGATTAAAATGTTCAAATCAAATGTTCGAAATGATCGCCGTCGCAATCAATCAGTGCAGTCAATCACCGAATAATATCGAAAACACCAGCGGCAAGTTCTTCACGTGTGACTTCGTTTAGCAAGATGTCAGTATCTTCTCACCTCGAACTGTCCAGTTTGGTGGCTACCATAATTACATTACTGATCGAGAAGCCATCTCGCTAAGCTCACACGCTTTGAGTGTCGCCCGACTCCAAGTGCTTGCTCACGCGAGGAATTTGGTAGAAGGAATAGAGTCCTAGTTCAGTAACCGAAGTTTTGATGACACTAAGTAGCTTGACAAATGGTACCCCAACCTCTTCAGTCACTTGTGCAACTGACGTGACTCCCAGCATTTATTTGAACTAGTCTCCTCGACGACGCATTCACAGTTGCAGTTGTCAACTCATCCACTGTAAGGACAACCACTTGCTAGGATTTATCATGAACGCATGCCTTTTCTTCAAACCTTTTTTGATGATCGTTGTAATGCATCAGTTTAACAAACAGGATCTTTCTGAATCTTTGTCTTAAAACTTTCGAAGATCAGACTGTACACTTCTATGCATGCATCGATGCCACTGAACGATCTCTATCCGAGTCTGAGATTCCATTGCTGACTACGATATCAGCGATATGCCACTTTCACAGTGGGATTTCTAACATAGAACACTGAGAAACTCTATGATCAATGTAAACCTTTGGGTGACAAAACACTTCTTTGTCATTGGTTAGCGAAAACCATCACTCATGGTTTTGGATATTCAATTCTCTCCATGAAGGCTTGATTAATTTGACGTTCTCAATTGAAGATGATGCGATATAATCAATCAATGACTAGTCATTCGTCATGAATGGTGATGAAAGTTATCATAGAATTGGAATAGGGAAATTATTGAGCTATGTCTCCTGGGTAAGGTTAATTGAAATAATTGACAATACGGCGAATTGACTTAAACATTTACTGAAACTGAAATGAATTCACCAAAACTATAATTGTGCATGTAATATTCATTACAAAATTGACTTAATTGATGGCTTTGAGCGGGAGGACCATTATTCAAAAAATATACACTACGAGTGTGTAGGCACAAAACTCTTTCGATTGTAGTTAGGCCGAAAATTATAATGACGTAAATAAAGACACAAGGTGGCCGACGTTTCCCGTCCTGACGCTTTATCAAGGCCTGATATGATATATTTTATATATATAAATATAATTTTATATTTATATATCATTATAATTTTCGGCCTAACTACAATCGGGAGAGTTTTGTGCCTACACACTCGTAGTGTATATTTTTTGGACAAAATTGACTGCATGCAGAATGCAAAATTTAAGCAGCTAAATAATCGAATATTCATTTCTTATGGTTAGATTCGTAAATTCCCCTTTATGTTGCGCAATATAACATGGCTTGTGATGAAAAAGTTTATTGCTTTCTCATGTAGATATTCAATTTAAAAGTCAAGCGAATTTACGGACACCCTGTATTTTCTTGAACAAAAGTATCTAAGAATTAGATAGAATAGGTACATCAATTTCTCAATATGCGGAGTAGAACGTGTTGTTCAATATACAGAATAATCCTCAAAAATGCCCAATGGGTCAATGTTGGTCATACAACAGCTCTGCTTATCGATGAAAACCAAGCAATATAAGAATAATGGCTCCATCAAGACAAATTGGATTACAAGCTTACAAAGTGAAATCCAAAAATATCATTAGCAATATGAAAATTGTCGCAAACTTAAGTGAAACTACACACTGCAAACAGAGGAGGCGATAATTACAAAGGAGCAAGATCCCAAGATGAAAAGAAGA
>CAJQUW010001817.1:0-103110 GCA_907163375.1 Prostheceraeus crozeri
TAGGATCGATTGGCTTCTTTTTGACAATGGACGAAGAAAATTGATAATAGAGAGTAAAAATAACAAGGAAAAACTAGTGTGCCATCCGCTATACAGTGCGGTTACTAACGCTGCTTTTAGCACGGAACTGGTAGTTTAAGAACATTAATAAATTAGGCTGAAAGTCAATCAAAATACTCCTTTCAGCATATTCGGACTCGCCTTCATGGATGCTTGGGAGGCAATAAGATATTGAGGCTAAAATTTTTCGGTAGAAACAGTAACAGATCGAGAAACTGAAAATCTTGCTGTCTTTGATTGCATGGTAATTTATCAAACCTCAGCGGCTTTTCATGTACCAGTCTGTAATGATTATTGTTTTAAATGCTCTAATTGTTTTTCTTTATTTAATAAAACGAAGTATATAAATGCTAAAGAAATAGACTTGCTTCTCTTGCTGTCCTAGCGTGGTTGAATCTCCTAAGTAATACTCAATAGTTGAGAAAAATTCCCAATTTTGGCCGTTTGCTTATTTACTTCTTACAATACAGAAAGACCTGGTAAAACAGGCAAAATACAGAATATCTCAGTAAAGAAGCAACCACGAATGATGTAGCAACCAATACGGCCAGCAGTATTAGAACTGCATCAAATTGCATCGCCAACTGTCAGAATGCTGTATATATGAACCTCATTTAAATATACCTGCGCTACAATAATTTGGCCCGTAATAATGTAATTTTGACTGCATTATTTCTTTGATGATATCATTCACATCATATGGAATGAAATAAACGATAGATAAAATTACCATGCAAAAGATGTGCGGTTGACATGATTCGAACATACAATCGAGGTTAACTAGACTTGTGCTCTGCCAACTGAGCTACAATCCACATGCGCCGTGCAGGATACATGATACAGAAAATTATTTTGCTGCCATTGTAACACAAGTTTTTGACATCAACTGTAAAATATGCATTTTCATCACAGTGATCTATAAATAGTATAAAGTTATCAAATATATTTCAGCTTCTTCTTGCAAATATGTTATTTATCACTTCATTAACATGTGTAAGTCGAAAATGCATTGTTACTCCAAACTTAGGACACACACTCTGAGCCAGCACCTCCTAAATCACACACTAAAGCAAGACACTATTCGTAACTATAAATAAAAAATCCTAAAGCAAAGTGTTTTAGGAGGCTAACACACTACACTGTAAATCGCTGGATACGAAAATTACATACAAACACATACCAAGTTTACATACAATTTGAAACCAACATTTGATACGAGATTCTGGTATATATAAAGAAATCTGGTATGTTTTTCATACGAATGGCCAGTTACTTTCGTATGTGCTTGGTATGTAAACGATACGAACTATGCTAACTGTGATTGGCTGTTTTAACGTTGAAATACGAATTCTTGTCTTGGTGATGTTTTTTTAATATACGAAGACCCGATGCAAATTCTGGTATGTGTTTCGTAATGTCATTTCGTATGAATAGCTTTATGTCACATGGCAAAAAAAATATGTTATACCTACATACTTACTTACAAATAACATTTTTCCAGTAATACCAGTCCGTGAATATTTCTTTGTGAAAGTGTGGTATTTTAACTAGAATTAGATTTATTGTGGAAATTCGAAGCCTCATGTCATCTTTGGCAACTTGTCATAATAGCAGTTCACAAGACAATAATTAAGCTTCAGTTCCTTTGAACTAAATTGATAAACATCATTTCAATAAAACGATAACTTTTCAGGCAAAGCATGTTGACTTATATATCTCAAACATAACTATTTTTTGCGTTCATAGAATTTATAATGTGTCTTATATTTTGGATTGAGTAATATGCTAGTTCCAAAATTCACATAATGCATAATTGATTGATGGTCAAATTACTTATTGATTATTTATGGAATGCCTCGAACTTACATTTAATGTAATTAAAATCGAATTCAGTATTGTTTAGATTTGACTATAAAATTGTCAAATTATCTCACTACTATACAAAGCATAGTACATTAGTTTTTGATACTTTATTGACAAAAGGCCTTAAATCAACATACTTTGGACATGATTGATGCTTTCTTTTAACATTGTGCTGGTATGGCTTTAGTATGTAAAGCATACCACACTTGAAATAACATGCGAAAAGCATACAAATATATACCAAGATCATACAGAAATATATCAAAAAAATATCTTGGTATGCATCCTTCGTATGTGATTGGTATTGAGCGATTTACAGTGTAGGGTTATTGTTCTCTTTAGTATTTCAACATTCTATTTCACGCAACCTCCTAAAATTCTAGTGTGTCGCGCTTCAGGTTCGATTTCTTCCATTTTAGGAGGTGACAGTTTACAGTGCAAAGTAAAACCAGCATGATGACATGCAACACCGACATCAACTTCAGTGCTTATTCTTATTTCTCTAAACTACGCGTATTTGAGTGACTTTCGAGATTTACATGCACATTTTGTTAACTTTTTTGCTACCAGTGCATGGAATATAGAAGTATTGGGTTGCCTTTGAAATCATCTAACCGTCCAGTGTTGAAGAATTTTTGTTCAAATAACACATCTTCTCATGATAAGGCCTGTTGTTTGTGTCGTGTTCGTTTTTGCAACCGAGTCTTGTTGACAAGGATTCATTGCAGAGTTTTAGTTTCAGATAATTTGATAACTTAACCTGTTCTAACTAAAGACAAGCTGTCTAGAATTCATTTGATGCCACGCTCGATGAAGGATGAATAAACCATTCCACAAAGCCTCTAATGAATTAGAACTTCTAATCTAATATCAAATTGTAAAGATTCTGCTATCAGAGAGTCTCCTCCAGAATTGCCTTCCATTAAATTAAGTGTCATTGTTGATTTAATTCGCATTAAATTGCCGCTGCGTGATAGTAAGGCGTTAACGGATTGCTGTATCGAGCCATGTAAAGGCAGTAGTCTTTGTATTTCGACTGAAAAGCCACGAATCGCTCTGAGGTCAAATTTACAACGCCTTCAGGATTCTCAAGATGGGCCCGTAAACACCTGGTCCATGTGCCGAAAATTTTCAATATTAAGTACAAAAATCATGCATTTTAAACGTAGTAAATCGTACAAAGGTAACAAAATAAAAAAAACTAGCGACTAGTTTAAATTTTAAAAGTGTGCAGACACATGATTTAATAGAAAAAAATTATATCCTAAAATGGTCTAAAATTCAAAACTGCATAACAACAAGGGACAAACAAAGAATCTCCTCTCCTCAAGTGTAATGACTGGGCGAGTAAGTCGTTCTGTTCAAAATTATTTTTTAATCAACTTAATATATTCAAAATAATTCTATTCAACAGTCTGCCATTCAGATGATAAGAGGACAGTTCTGTTTCCAATCAGAATATCCAGATCTAGTTAACACAGCGGATGACGCTATCTAAAATCTACCAGGTGTACAGGCGAATTAATATCTAGTTCCCTAAGCTAAAACGTGAAATACAATTCTACAAAATAATACATACAAAATAATTGACTATTCTTGGTGAGGTCCAACAACAGAAACTTGCAGTACGATCGCGTTTTCGACCGCTAAAATCCTGGACGCTTCAAACCCGAACCAAGCGCGGTCCTGTACATTTAAGATGCCACTGCCTCAAGAAGAAAATTAGCCACTAGCAAAACAAATAGAGTCACTATGACTGAAATATACCTCAGGCATTTGAAAGAAGTACAGAGTCCAGCAGTAAGGTCATAGATAGATCATTTGAATGTATGATGATACAATCGAATGTGTTCAGATAGTCGGTAGCAACCTCGTCAATCCATAAAAGACAGATCAAGTTTACTAATTAAGAAATTTATACCAAAAAAACTCAACCGATAGCCACCAAAGTTTAATATATCCTTGTACAGTTAATGAGACAATCATCTGCACGGCAATTAATTTTTGATATGAAAATATACAGTAGAAGATGTACAAATGCGACAAACATTTGCCTTTTGTAAAAGGGGTGTGGACAACGAAGCGTTCCCGTCGTGGGTTACGCGCTGAATAACAAAAGGAGTTTTTGGAATTGCTCGCATCACATGAAAGGGAGAGAAAATCTAGCTGAATATTTTCAATATCGAAGACAATTTGCCGTGAAATATGCACCACCCCCGTTAACTGCCGTTACATTCATATTTAAGCTGCAGACTAAATTTCAGTAGAATTGGGACCTTCCCAGTTTGCAGAGCACTCAATTCAGAGACGATTGCATAAATGTGGATGAGAGTGGGAACCGGACCCGGGTGAGTTATGTTTTCAGTTTACAATCATTACATCTCATCATAAACGAACTGTGATATCGTTAGGATATGAGTTTTCCCTGACCGTGGACATTCCTGCTGTGATCAATGCCATGACACACACGCATCAATGGATGTAAAGAGACCATCTTGCTGTTATTGAACAAAGTCGATGAAAAACAATATCAGCATGGCATGATATCAATTATCAACATTTCATTTGCAAGAATAAGCTATTTAAAAAAAAATAACATGACAATGTCCTTTGTTAGGCGCAGGTCATATGAAAAGCATGCTCGTGCTTTATATACTAATATGAAAATATATCGGACATGATTACTCGACAGCTGAATAATAAGCTAATAAGTAGAAAACAAACTTTCAAAATGTATGTGTGAATAGAAATTACCATAGATATTTCTCAGGCGTTGATCAATGAAGAACATCCGCTCGATGGATACACAATACAATCATTATTATTACAGAATCTATTGAAAAACAGTGATAACTATAGTTGCCGCAATGGAAAAAAAGGAAAAAGAAACCATTTAAGCAGCCGGGCAATATAATCAAACAAATCTCCCATGTCTTGCTTTCAAAATTAAAACTTGATTCATGTCTGTATCATTAATAGATTTTCTTGTGAAAAAAAAAATGAAATTCGACGAGGACATCTGGGACAGAAGATCTGTACATTTACTTTGTTCCAGCCAAAAATTGCAGGATCAACATGCAACAAAATACTCCCATCAATATATTACACAATTGAATTTAGGGCCGTTTATATTATGCTAATTTATTATTACGAATAATGAGCCTAATTAATTTATGTGCAATAAGTTTATTTGCGCCTTTACTTACAAGACTGTCCATCTCTATAACTGAAGCATATCAATGAACACGTTGTCTTGCCTTACCAACTCCCGGATTATTTATTGTATGTAGCGGTAACAAGTGGGCCTACCTAATACCTATAATCAACCAGACATCATCTTCATTTAACAGAAATGAATCTGCATGCAAATTATATACAAACTGCCACACTAAGCTGCAGAAAGATGATACAACACTGTAAAACTGTAAACAGCCACTTATCGGACACTTTGTGAGCCACATCAGTATTTTGGCACTTACAGTGCGTTATTATCAGACAAATTTATCCTGCTTGTCAGACAATATTTTGTCTCAACACTTCGCACGAACTAATTTACATTATTGCGTTTTACTGCCTTATCATAACAACTTAATGACTAACATATACACTTTTAATTGAAATTGGATGGCATCCTTGATAATAATTCCATATAGAAATATACAATTGTTGTAAATAAGAAAGGTTCTTTGTATACACGTTGAAGCAATGCAATAACACCGGTCTCTGATATTTGACGTATTGATGCCATCTATATTGCATTCTGTTTTTAAAAATGTTTTTTACAGATTTTAGGGATCTATATTCTTCCCCCGCTCTAAATTTGACATAGACACAGCGGCCTTGTAAAGTATCAGAGTTTTTCATAAATGCGAGTGTAAATGAGTGGAGCAGGAGCTAGAAAAACCCTATGTGGATTAGGAGTGTACCTAGTTTCCATTAGCTGATGTTTGAATAAGTTTTTCTAAACATTAAACAAATTTTTGTAGTTTGAGAGACAATACTTCTAGAAGAAAAGTAGACAGAATTGTCTGAATATTTTGGCGAATAATTGTCTCCAATCTTGTCTGCTCTGAAACAGCCGCATTTTTGGTTGTTCATTGGTCTGATTGCTTGTCTGCCTGCAATTGTCCTGATCATTTTTGGCTGTTCATTTTAGTCTGATTTTTGGCTGTCTAATCTAAACAGTTTTACAGTGTAGTATTAAGTCCGTGGGATTCCCTAAGGGTCGGCAATTGAAAAGGCCCGTTGGATGGGAAAGGATAAACGGGGAAATAGAAAATATCGTTCCCATGGATCATCTTTGAGGATTCTAAGGACATAGGAAATCTTTCAAAACCGATATAATTCACCATTCGAGGGTCTTTATGCCGCAAACGTCTAAGTGTAGATTAAGAGACGCTTGACAGCAGGGATGGAACCGTTACCCGGTTCGAACCGGCGCCGGTCGCCGGTCGGGTCGGGTCAAACCGTCGGGTACCGGTCAAACTTGCCTGACCGGCCGGTGCATGTTGACCGGTTCAGGCAGACCGGCCGGTAAACGGTCCTCCTCTGATGAACTTACTTTTAACTCTGAAGAGAACTCCAAGTCCTACTCCGTCCCTGGCGGTCCTTCTACGATGTGTCCTCATCTTTTAGTTGTATCATATGAAGATCTTCGACTTATTCTTCATACACGAACAAGACATGGAATACCGTTTTGTTACCGCCGTTTCTTCTCCTCCGGAACTATCTAAAAGAATTGTTTTGACTTTTTTTCGACATTTCAATTCTATATTTGATTATTTAGAAATGTCTGACAAACCATCGATTCAAAATGTCATAACCAGATTTATTATTTGATGAAAAGCAAAAACGGAGGCCGCTACTCCCCAATGTACATGAGTCACGTGGCGTGATATTACTAAGAGGAATACTTTCTGAGCTGAATGGATGAAAAAGTATTGGTCGTCCAAACGACTGAACTACATAAAGTTGCAACTGTCATGGATCCAAACTTTTCGACAACTATCTTTTATTGAAGATCGCGCCAATTTCGTAATCAGTTTTATGAGAGAATGTGAAAATTCCATATCACATCGGGGGGGGGTGGGGGGGGGGGGGGGGGGGGGGGGTGGGGGGGACGTTTTGTCTTCATATATTAAAATCAAACCTACAGCAAGTGAATCTACTGGGTTCTTCTACACGAAGTATCCCCCGAACCAAAAATTAAACCAAACATTGATCCGTTTTTCGGAATTTTCCGATCTTCGTGTTCAGCTGCTGCTGTTCTTTGCATTTCTTCAAACAAACTCGAATTGTTGCAACAATAGAAATTTTGAAAACTACATGAACTAAAATTTTCATGGAATATATTACCCTCTGTTGAGGTGAAATATCCCGGAAGATATTCGTAATTCAGGGCATCGTCAGGAGAGAGTGAAAGACACTTTAGCATAGGAGGTTCCTGTATATGACCCGCGGAAGATCGCAATAAGACTTTTGAACCCATTCCACTGTCCGATAAGTCTTGTTGTATTAAAAGAAGGAGACATAAATGGATTGTAGGAAGCTAAGGATAAGTTTTCATGTTAATCATATTTTGTTTTAAACGATTAAAAGAAAATTTTTCATCAGTTTTCATTCTCATGATTCCGAGAAACGTTTCAAAATAGATAGATAAGTAAAATTTTATTTAAAGATTAAATATACTTAGTAATAATAAAGACTCGTTAATAATGTACAATGTAGTCATATATCATTTTCCTACACCCGTCGTACATTAGCCTACATTGTAGTTCAAAAATTAGTTATGGCTTATTTTTTATACTTAATCTTAGATTCATGATTGTTCTGAAGGCTATATGTAATTTTATTAAACTGCTAATATGTCTTCTTGATTATATGCTAATTAGACCTACTAATCTAGGTAGATTATATTGGCAAACAGTCGAAGACAATAAAATTAATTTGCTAATTACCTATTCTAGCTAAAAATATTGACAGTCATGACAAAGCAACTTAAGAAATGAAATTTAATTAGCTAAGCAGTGATGTGCTTTCATCATTTTTCATTTCGCATTGCAGTGAGTTGATTCAAAGATTTTCTATATTGATCCAAACCGTTTTCCTCCCCTAGCCAATTAAATCGTTGATTTCGAAATTCAGAGTAAGATTATTTCCGGACAGCGTTTTTGGATAAAATTATTTGTTATGTTCATAATGTTGAATAATAGATGTATCAATTTGAGAAATAATTATTTTCCCATGATTTGTATTCACTACTTATGTATGTCTTCAACTAGCGTATAGTGGTTGTAATTAACAATTGCAAAAATTGTATCTCTGTTTCAATTACCAGAATGTACGTATTGAACAAAGTTGAGTGCAATAATTATTGTCCCCGATAATTTTATCATCTAACGTTTTATCCACAACACTGAGACCATATAATTAATTTTACCTTGTTATCTTTCTTTATACACTGGACCTTTCTGCATGCAAATTGAATTTATTACATCTTAACCCGATACTTGCTGTTTGGTCTGCTCGAACATTCCATCTCACAGGAAAATATCAGTCCCAAGTAGTTATTCCAAAATTCTTCCAGAATCCAAAAAAAAAAAACAATCAAAAAAAAACAAAAAAAATAAAAACAAAAAGCAAAAAACAAAAACAAAAAAAAAAAAAAACAAAAAAAAAACAAAAACCAACAATAAAACAACAAAAATAAAACGAACAAAACAAAAAAAAAAAAAACAATCAAGAAAAAACCAAACAAAGAACAAACCAGACACAAAAAATCACCAAACAACAAAAAAACAAAATCAAAAAAAAACAAAAAAAAAACAAAAAACGACACCAAACTAAAAAAACAAAAAAAAAAACAAACAAAACAAAAAAAAAAAAAAAAACAAGAACAAAAAAACAAAAAATCAACAAAAAACCAACAAACCAAAAACCAAAAAAAAAACAAAAAAAAAAACAAAAAAATATCAAAAAAAACAAAAAAACAAAATCAAAAACAACTCAAACAAAAACAAAAAAATCAAAAACAATAATCAAACAAAACAAACAAACAAACACAGAGAATCAGAACAAAAACAAAAAAAAATCAAAATCCACCAAACAAGTTTATCCTAACTGAATCACATAATTCGCTTTAAATGAAGAATGAAATTGGGATGGAAATTGATGAAAGTCAGAAAGGCGAAACGCCCCCTTTATTCTAATCCGTAGTAAAAACCCCGCAAAACCTCCCCGTTCAATGTAAATTTCAAAAAATGCATTCACAGAATTCGAATCATGTCCTAACGGTTAAAAGTTGCCCCAGCAAGCCAGCAGCCCCAGTCAGTTATGCAGAGATCTAACGGGGGCCAGCCCCGGTTCAATCCGCGGGGCTGGTTTGCGCGATTTTTTATGACACGCACGGCCCCCACAGGCCAGTCTCCAAACCTGTTTCGGTTTTGATGGACCTAAACGCAAAATACCAACCCGCTGTCCCGGTCCCGATTGGTAACGGTTTTCATGACACTAACACTTAACCGCTAAAGCAGCAGCCCCCGGTCCCGACTGTTCCGGTTTTGAAAGACTTGCAGCCGCTGTAAAAAAGTAAACCCCGGATTCCGACTGTTCGCGGTTTTGGAAGAACTGCAGACCGCTGTAAACCCGGTTCCTCCGACTGTTCCGGTTTTGATGACGCAAACCCCCACCAGCAACCGCCCGCAGTCCCGGTCCCGATTGGTACGGTATTAACAATGACACTAACCGTCTAGTAAGCCCGGTCCCGAACTGTTCCAGGTTTTTGAAGACTGCACTAAAGGCCGCTGTAACCGGTTCCTCGACTGTTTCCGGTTTTGAAGGACTTTGCAGAGAGAGGATGGCCGCTGTACCCCGGTTTTCCGAACAGTTCCGGTTTTGGATGACGCTACCCGCTGTCCCGGTCCCGATTGGTAACGGTTTTTCATGACACTAACCGCTAGCCCGGTCCCGACTGTTGCGGATTTTGAAGACTGCAGCCGCCTGTAAACCCGGTTCCGACTGGTCCGGTTTTTGAGAGACTGCAAGCCGCTGTAACCGGTTTTTCCGACTGTTCCGGTTTTGATGTCTGGTACCCGCTGTCCAGGGTATGGTCACGCCACACCCGAAAAAAAAACCCGCCCGCGGGTTTTTCGGGTTTAAACCCGTGGTCGGGTTTTTTCGGGTTTTTCATTCTCGGGTTAAACGGGTTTTTCGGGTTTTTCTTTTCACTTAGAAAATTATCCTAAAAATTTTTTGGTATATTTTCAAAGTGTTAAGGCCTATGTATTTTTGTGAAATACATAGGTATCTGCTATTTTACATCTTATTCAGATAGAAAATTAAGCCATGCATGTATAAGTTAACTGTTTTAACAAAAACGACTTTTTACAAAAAATTAATAAAATCTATTACCAAAATTCTAATTACAAAAATCTATGAACTATTAGAAGCAAATTATAGTTCATCAGATCAGACCTCAAAACAAACATCCTCGAGTGATCCTGCCACTTTCATGTCCGTCACTTTAAGTGCCAAGATCCTCGAGACACTGACCAAACGACCAACTTTCTCAAACAGTCAAACGGTACCTCAACCTTCGACTGGAACCAAAGCCAGCAAGTTGAGAAAATCCCTCTCAATACCGGCTGATGACAGCGGCAAGTGAAAAACCTTAGTCATCATTGTTGCGAATGATTTTGGTTTTTTTCAGCTGTTTGTCACTTTGGCGACGTACTGCCAGTACTTGGGCATGGTCCAATTGCGGCCGCTGTCCCGGTCCCGACTGTTCCGGTTTTGAAGACTGCAGCCGCTGCGAAGTTCGGCCGGTTCTAATGCGGCGCCCTTATATGTAATAATAACGCCTATCCTGCAAAAAAGAATAATTAAGTTTTGATATCACCCTATGTTGAAGAGCGGAGATATACTTTCATAGCCCGCTACTACATCCGCTCAATCAACAATCACTGACAGGCCTACATGAGTGTTCACATTTCTCAACTTTAATACACAGCTCACCAATCTGAACATGTAACGAGCTTGAGTATTTTAGGATACCGTAGAACGGGGCAACTTTTAACAACGCGCAATTTTTCTACTCAAATTACTAGGTTGCCATGTGATTCCTGTAGTCAATAGGATATCATTGTACGGTGTACGACCAAAAATTAAAAGATTGCAAAACGCTTGATTCATTGTCGATCGATTTCGTATCGTTTATTGATACATCATCAGGGCATCAAGTCAAATCAGCAAAATGAGGTTTATATACAAATTAAAATGATCAAGTAAACACAGTTAAGAACAGCTGAAATGAAATTTACAATAGAATGGAATGGAGAGGTATTTGCGCGTTTATAAAATTACCTCTCTGTAGTACAATTAAAAGATATGCAACGGAACAGAAGAATCGCATTCGTTCAATAAATTATCAGTTTCTGTATTTTAATCAATATTTAGATTCACCTATGCGAGTGTGTTTAGTACGGCAGACAATAGAAAATTCATTGGCTGCCGCTTTATGAATGTGCTTTGTAATTTCAGAATCTTGCGGTCTGGCTTTGATATGCTCATCAATACGGAGTAATCAGGTGCCTACGAGTCTCACCAAGGTACAACTGTCCGCATTGCCCACATTGAATTTGTAAACTAAATTAGAGGAGAGACTCGTAGGCACCGGATCTTTGTTGGGAAAGATACTGCGAGTTTTGAAGGTTTTAAAAACTACGGAAAGTTTGTGGTTTTCTGGTAGGACACGGTTAACGACATGAACAGTTTTCAATGTCTCCTTTTCTTTTTCTTTCACGTAAGGCAGCTTCCAAAAAGTGTAAGAAATATTCAAATTCGAATTTTGACCAGAGTTTTGCGAAATAGCATTGTCAACTTTTTGTTTGATCTTGTTAATGAAATTTTGATTGTAGTCATTTTGCATAAATATCGACAGAATTTTTTCGAACGATTTTTCATCAAAATGATTATTACTACAAAGATGCTTGGCACGATAAATCAAAGCCCTGATGGCAGCAGTTTTGTACCTTGTATAGACACCGGTGTTAGTCGACTTACTGCCCACTCAGTTCCAAAACCATCATCAAGCTTGTGCACAACAACATCTAAAAAAACTCAGTTTTTTGGCATTCTCAGTGTCCATTGTGAACTGAATATTCTTGTGATGAGTATTTAGATATTTCAAAAAGCTAGAGGCTTCATCTTCATTTTTGAAGATGGCAAAAACATCATCAACGTAACGGCGGTAGTACAAAGGAGCACGATCAAATTTGCTCTCTATCATATTCATGGCAAACATGTTGAGAGTACAACTTTCCGTTAAATTGAAACAGAACATCTTTGCAAGCTAGATTCAATAATGTTTCCAAGGTGATGCGGCTGATAGGAAAATGGCCGAAGTCAATCAAACCACTAATATGGTCTATCGTGTCTCTCAAAGGGACGTTAGTGAATAGGCTTTGAACGTCATAAGACACCATGAAACTTTCAGATGTATTCAGATTTCTCACAGAGTCAACAAACTCAAAACTATCTTAGAGATTGTAGTGTTTGGGAATGAACGGCTTTAAAAGTCGATCGAGCCAACTGCTAAGCTTAGAACAATAAGCATTGTTCTAATTGTGAATTCTAGAATTGTGTTTGGGATTTCTTCAGAGAACTTTATTTTTGAAAGCAATTCGCACATAGAAAGGCTTTAGGCATCACACTTTATTACAAGCAAAAAGGAATTATGAATGAGGTAAGATAAATGCTAATTTTTATGCAGGCGGAAAATTGATCTGAAGGTCATGAAATGGTTACGAAAATTGGGTAATTGACTGGGGAAATACAATTTTTGTAGTCATACAAAGCGTGTGATATCGTCCTTGACATCAAGACTTTACAGATTCGAAATATAATCTTATTGGAAAAAATAACTCTTACTAAAATTAAATGTTGAATTGATGTACGATATCACAGCCAAATCTGAAAAGTCATCCTGACAATGACGATAGCACAACGTTTTATTTGATTAAAAAAATGTATTTTTATGACAAAATTGTCAAAGGTAATGAACCATAACTTTATTTTGATAAATTATTGCTTCTTTGTATATGAAGCTCACTAATGTTCTCATAAACTACATACAATGCGAAAGTCGCCACGCATTACTTCAGCTTCATCACAAGTTGCTTGTAGGAGAAACCCAAAGTTCTTCGCATTCATGGCTTTAAATATGATTATGCTAGCTTTATTTAGTTTGTTTAATATCAGACGAATAAAATCCAAAATCACACGCAAATTTCATTTAAAAATTAATTTGAACGTTCAGACAACTGGAGATATTATTATACAATGCGTTATTGCTCTAGAAATCGAGACAGGTGTCCGTACTCATATTTACATGCAAAATTTACATGTAGCAGTGGCATCTCCTTTCTTCTTTCTCATTATGCACAATAAAATCTAATATCAACATGATCGATAATTGCCGACGAAAAGATGTACGTCGTGTCGGTTTTGTGAATTTTGACCAAGTAAATTAGTGAGTGGCCTTGTAAGTCATTTAATACTATTTAGCTTTAACCCATGCGTTTGGGCTATATAAAAAGCCAATCACAACCAATTTTCTTCTTTGTACTTGTATACGTGTGTCGTGGGTGCTTACTCAACTTTTCTGTTTGGAATGACGTACCTCTTACATGAAATACTTCAATCAATACGTGTTGAGTCAATTGTCGCCGCCAGCCACGCTTTTTGCTCCTTTTTTCTACATATCTTTATTGAACTTCAAATGACAATCGAAATTAATATTCAGTGCTAAAATACAAATCAAGATAAACGGAATAATGCAGTAAATGAAATAAAGCAGAATTAGTGTCAGTATACTTTATTGATAAAGACACTCATGAAAGAAAAAAAGGAGTTCGTCGCATTGACATGCGGCAGAAAGGAACAGAAGGTCGATTTCTAGGCAAGCGATTTGGGATTCGATGTCTGAAAACGCATCTGTGTTCGGCAGGTCATGAAACAGTCTTTGCTTCTTGCAGCTAGGTCAGTCGGGCCAATGCCTTTGATATTTAGACATCGATTTTCGATCTTCTGTAATCTTCTTGCATGGAAAATTAGAACGATTAAAGTGACAGAGCCCATCTAGACCAAATCTCTACCGTATTACCATGTTAGTGATGGTGACATGGAGATAAGACAGACACACACATACACTCCCTCTCCCTCCCTCCCTCTCTCCCTCCCTCGCTCGCGCGCTCGCTCGCTCTCTCTCTCTCTCGCTCTCTCTCTCTTCTTCTATCTCTATCTCTCTCTCGCTCTCTCTCTCTTCTTCTATCTCTATCTCTCTCTACCTCTCTTCTGTCGCTCTCTCTCTCTCTCTCTCTCTCCTTCTATCTCATTCTCTCCCTCCCTCTCTCTCTTCTTCTATCTCTCTCTCTCTCTCTCTCTCTCTCTCTCTCTCTCTCTCTCTCTCTCTCTCTCTCTCTCTCTCTCTCTCCTTCTATCTCATTCTCTCCCTCCCTCTCTCTCTCTATCTCTCGCTCTCTCTCAAAAATTCAAAATTCAAAGATGTTTATTGCCCAACAGGTGTTACAAACAAATACATTTACATTATTACATATTACATTTATTAAATTGAGCGGCAGAAGATGAAAGATGACAATGAGGATGTGAGATGAAAGTTAAAAACAACTGCACCACTATCGCCGTTGATATTCACAAATGAGGTTAGCGATGAGACTTAGATGTGTCGATGAATAATGCACAAAAAAGATGAAAGTTCAATACACATGGAGGAGACAAAATATTCATCACTTTGTTGTCAATGGATTCGTTGATATAATTCAGAGCAACACTTCAGGTTATTAATCACAATTATTAAGCGGTATTATTTGCACATCACACCCAGCAGCAGATTATTAACTCTAACGTCTTGTTATTTAATTGGAGAACGGTTTTTTAATAACAATTGATATTGTTCATGTATCATTTATAGTGGATCACATTCAGTATACACACTGAAATGTAGTTAGAAAATGTTGAAGAATGATAACAGAACCACCAATTATGTCACCGTTCTCCGATGTAAATTTGTCACGAGTGACTGATACAGCCACAGAATTAGACCGGTCGTCTCTTCTTCCGTTTGACTAGAAAGGAAGCATTGGAACATGACTGTAACGTTAATGAAATGTCACAATTTCCTGACTAAATACCATAGCAATCGAACAATGAGCAACCAGTTCAACATTAAACACTCCAAATTGTGCAAAGTTTCAGTGACTGTTATCAACCGGATCACACAGCAAAGAGACACAGACCATGTCAAGTTCTACAGAGAAGTTTGTGAACGTTTTTTCATGCGCCTGCTAACTTTTTTAAAAATGACCGGAGAGCCCAACATTATCGAGAAAACTTTTGCGCAATGATCTGAATTCTTCGAATTTGAAGGAGTCGTGGCGATCGGAGCATTTTGAAGGAATTCAGAGCAATCCGCAAGCGACGCACGACTATTTTTCCTATCTCTGCAAGGTATTAAGAAATTCTTTTTGCCCACTTATTAAGTTCCTGAGTGTGCCATCTGTTTGAATCAGTTTGCACTTCTAGCAAAGTGACGCAAGTAAACAATCCTATTCTGCGGATACAGCTGACTGTTCTGCTACAGTTGCATCTGATTAAGACTCATAAGAGACAAAGTAGCAGGACATTTGTGTTATCAATGTATTGTCTCATTGGGTCATTTCGCATGATCATAGCAATCTGATAATGTAATGCATTTGATTTCTATTGTCTCCGATACAATCACGTTGCTCATATTGATCAAATAGGTCAATCATGTCCACCGCAATGGATGAAGTCATGTGAACAGTAATGTCTATATTCCGCTATCTATGATTTCAGGTTTAATTTCATCTTTCCATAAATGCTTTCTGATGAAAGTCCTTTAACAATCGTGTTGACTTTCAGAGATCGGTTTGTCTAACTCAGCTATCTATGGTTCTAATATACATTGCTTTTTCGATATATTCGTCTACCGTTCTGATCTCTCTTATCGTTAGAAATCTTATCGCATAGAAATCTGATCGCATAGCATTTTTCAGGTGTGGAATTAAAGCATTTCTTTCATTGTCATAGCAAGGACATTCAACAATGAAATGATATATATCTTCAGTCTTATTCAGATCACAGAATTTACAAACACAATCTTTGTAAGTGCTACGATTTTGATACGTTCCAACTTCAGCTGCCAGGATGTGATTTCCAGTTCTTAATCTGAGGATATTTTCTATTTTAGTTTTGCTGTTACTTACTGCTAGGTTAGTTTTTAATTCGCACTGAAATCTGCACAATTCTAAATAGCTTAATCCTTTCTCACTATGTTTAGGGCTATCAATCCATTCTTTCCTAAAATATTCTTTCAAATGTATTTTCAATCATTTTTTTGGACTTTCCACTGCATTCCATGTTTTGCATTTCTTGCAGGTTAATCTTTTGAAACAATTTATGTATTCTATTGCACCACGTATTGCGAATAATGCATGGTCTCTATTTTCATTAATGGTTCTGAGTATTCGTTTGATTAGCCTATCATCATCATTTCTATTTAATTTGAGAAAGTAATTTAAAGCTGATTTATAGTAATAGTATTTATTCTATTGGTTTAACACCAAAATCACCAATAATACAATAATTAGGAGTTGTTATTCGCAAATGATGATATTTTTTGTAAAACTGTATAATCACACGATGTAGGTCACTTAAATTTTTGTCAAAAAACAATTCACATTCCGTATCTCATTTTCGATATAGTCAACATTTCTAATGTTTCAGTCAATATTTTGCCATCAACAGTATTGAATTCTTTCAGAGTTTTGGCGTTATGTATGAAGATGCTTTTCCTTTTTTTGCTAAATCCTCAATATGTATTCTATCGGATTTTGAAATCCAAACAGCCAAGTATTTGTATGTCTTTACAACTTCAATTTGCGTGATAGAATCGTTCAAAATTAGCTTATCATATTCTTTTGCCTCATTAAATATCATCATTTTTGTCTTATCATAATTAATTTTCAAACTGTTTGTTTCACAAAATTTATGGAGAAATTTTATTTGTTTAATAATGCCAGCTTGTGATTCACTCAGCAACAAAATATCATCAGCATATATAAGTTCAGCTAAATTTATATTAGTAATCTTTGCTGGGTCAAATTCATAAATATTTTCGTACAATTCATTTAAAAAATCATTCATGTATATGCAAAAGAAGGTGGGAGATAGACTATCTCCTTCAGGAATGCCATGTTCGAAATGAAACTTGACACTTTCTTCTCCATTGAAGAGAATTTCATATTCTTTGTCTCTTATAATACTTTCTAATAATGATAAATATTACCTTTGGGTATGATGTATTTCAACATTCTATTAATTTGCTCTTTTTTTACGTGTCAAAAGCTTTTGAAAGGTCTACAAAACATGCATACAGTGGCTTCTTTTCATTCTTGTATATTTGAACAGTTTGTTGAGAACCCAGATATTGTCAACAGTAGAATGCCCTTTTCTGAAACCAGTTTGGGATTCATGCAATATTTTATACTTGTCAATCCATGACTTTAATCTATCATTTAATTATTTCTTGTCAATAACTTTTCGATGCATGAAGACAAATTTAGATATCGATAAGAGTTGGCATTATTTTTATCACCTTTCTTATAAATGGGGCTGATCCAGCTACAATGCCATGGAACAGCATAGTCGTGTATTATTTGATTATATAGAGCAGCAAAATTTGTGTTTGGTTCGAGTCATTCTTTAGCATTTCGTACACTACTCCATCTGGGCCACTGGATTTTGAATTTTTTATCGCATTTTCTACTTCCGCTGTCGTAATATCCATATTTAAAGTGTTATAGTCTCTAAGTGAGTTTTTTTGATTATGAAAAGAGTCTCTATTTCGATCAAAATTAAGAGTTTTGATTTCTTTATCTCTTTTTCTATATTTTTCTTTAAACGATAGAGATTTAAGTGTAGTTTTATGCTTTGCGCTTCTATTAGGTTTCTTTTTATTAAGTAATTCCCAATATTTTTTGAGGTCGTTATTTGCTCTTGCTTCACTTAATTCATTTAGCTTCACTCGTTGTAGCTTTCGCTTTTCATTTTTCATGTTTTTGTTAAGTTCCCGTTTCGTTTGCATTAATAAGCTTAAATTTGTTTCAGATTGATCTGATTTATACATTTCAACATTTTGTTTATGCAAAAAATATACACTACGAGTGTGTAGGCACAAAACTCTCCCGATTGTTGTTAGGCCGAAAATTATAATGAAGTAAATAAAGATACAAGGTGGCCGACGTTTCCCGTCCTGACGCTTTATCTAGGCCTAATATGATAAGAGTGAAGCACTACAGTAGATGGAGGCGTGTTGCGACTGCCTCGTGACGCCTGTTCATCCCAGGTTTACGATTATTGATCAGACGACATTCCACCAAGCTGGTCTCCAGCGGATCACTCACACACTTTAAAAACGCAATGCTAAAATCATCTATACTGTTACATCTATGGACATTCTTTTATATGCTCGCATAGGGCGCTACTGTTATTATTTTTGTTAATACTGTATTTATGTTCTTTGTATCTAGTATAGAACGGACGAGAAGTCTTACGATATACGTAGATTTGCAGTGAATACATGTAAATTCATATACAACACAGGTAGTATCACATCTGTTTTTATCAGGTAGCTTCGTACAAAGTTCACAGTTTTCATGTTTTTGGAATGGCTTAATATTCAATACGTTTCGCAGTTTTTTGTTACCTGTTGTGACAAACTTGATGTCCAATTTCAATTTACGTATGTGGTAATTTATTTTTCTTATCATGCTGTCACTAATGAAAGGTAGTTTCAAGATACATTTGTTCGTGTTATCTCTAATACTTCTGCTTTTATTTCTGCTTTTATTGTCGTCACTGTACAGCTGAGTTTGAATATACTTTTCTGAATACCCATTATCCTTCAGGTTGTTTTTACACTACTCCATGAGCATGCTTTTACTTTCTTCTGGAAGAGAATTACTGCATCTTACTTCTAAATTGTGAAATTTTTGTTTGACGAAGTTTCATTTAGTCGCAACGAGGCAGTCGCAATACGGCTCCATCTACTGTAGCGCTTCACTCTTATCATATTAGGCCTTGATAAAGCGTCAGGACGGGAAACGTCGGCCACCTTGTATCTTTATTTACTTCATTATAATTTTCGGCCTAACAACAATCGGGAGAGTTTTGTGTCTACACACTCGTAGTGTACAGTATATTTTTTGAATAATGGTCCTCCCGCCCAAAACCATCAATTATTTTGTTTATGTGTGATTCTAAGACATCTTGTTTCCTCAGTATATATTGTTTGGCCATTAGCAATCATTGTAGCTTGCAATGATTCCTTATTAGCCATGACTAACTTATCATAAATCTCCGTTTTATCTAATTGTTTACTTGCAACTTCCTCTAAAAGTTTTAATCCTTTGTCTGAAATAGCTTGGCTATACTTTACAGAATTATAGTTCGTCTTCCATTTGAAGGGAGCGATGCGCTTGTTAGGATTATTTTGTAAATTGAAATTCTTATCTGGAAACTTAGTTGCAGTTGATTTTAACGCAATTTTTATATCAATTTCCATTGGCCTATGATCAGTGTACAGTATACTTTTGGCTCCATTATAGATTGTTACAGATTAATTCCCTTGATCTGTCGGCCAAGATTATTCTTAGTTTTGCTGAACGTTTTTATTAAGTCGAAATGGTCAATTGTTAGGTTATCATATTCAGTTATGTGTGTTTCAATGTAACATATTATATCGGCTTCACATGTATCTTTGATCATATTAATGTCTTTAATTTTATTAATGTTTAATCCATTGATGTTAGCATAAAATAATCGAATTGTTTGGTTTTTAATCTCACTTTCTGCCTTAGATGTTACCATCTCCTCTCCTCCTTCATTTTCGTTAAAACTGCTGCTGTGCACCAAAATGATTCCACTGTTGTTGGTATGGCCCCTGCTGATTCCACTGTTGTTGGTATGGCCCCTGCTGATTCCATTGTTGTTGGAATGACCCCTGTTGATTCATGGTAGGATACATCGCTTGATGAGGTTGTTGTTGGGGCTGATACTACTCTTGATATTGGTGTCGTTGATACGGTGGTCTGTATCGCTGCTGCTGTGGTCTTCGGAAATTTCTTTGCTGGTTTGCATACCACCTTGGTCGAGACCAGCAATTTCTGGCTATGTGGCCCCTTCGTCCGCAAGAATGACATATTGGCGGTGGTCTTCCCCGATTTTGGTAGTAAGGCCGTCTTTGATGCCGTGGTGGCGGTTGATTCGATGTCGAGTAATCGTCTTATTGATGATTGGAATTGTTGTTCACAGTTGATTTAATGTCCTCTATCATGTGTTTCAAAACCGTAATTTCATAATCAGTATTTTGTTTTTGGATTGCAATTGCTCTTCTTAAGTTGTCATTGCCTTATTCCTCTTTATTGTTGTTGCTTTGGCTGTTTGTCTTCTTGTCTTCGTATTCTCGGAGCTGACCCTCATACGTCGCCAACGTTTTGAGAAGATCTGTGTTCTTCCTCTGCACAATGTTGAAGTCTGCTTTGCGAGCTTCCAATTCTTCGTTGATTTCATTCTTCTTCATTGTCACTTGGTGCAATGCTTTTTTCAGCTCATTGAGTTCTTCTTCCTTTACACTGTGTCGTCTTTTGTACTCCTGAGCCAGTTGTTCATTGCCATTGTATGTCTTGATGTTGTCATTGATTGTTTTGTATTCATTTTCATGTACCTTCTCGACGCACTCGTGACACAAATACTTTCGCTTGTACATGCGTTCTTTGTAGTACTTAACCAGTTCGTATTTCGGTAATTCGGTACAACCGTAGTGATGGGCATTCTCGCATTTCCTGCAGGTTAGGTAGAACTGGTCGACAACTGCTAACTTGCATCGTTTGCACTGCTTCTTGGAGGTGACAAAACCTTGAGATGAAGATGAGGATGATGAGGATGATTGATGATTGGGTGAGATGGGCTGTACAGTTACAGGGGTTGCCGCAGACATTCTGAAATGTAGTTAGAAAATGTTGAGGAATGATAACAGCACCACCAGTTATGCCACCGTTCTCCGATGTAAATTTTCTCTCCCTCTCTCTCTCTCACTCTCTCTCGCTCTCTCTCTCTCTCTCTCTCTCTTTCTCTCTCTCTCTCTCTCTCTCTCTCTCTCTCTCTCTCAAGAACTCAAGAAAGTTTATTAGCCATCGTCGTGGCAAAACATACATGAATGGTCTATAAAATGATGAAATGTTGTGTGTGTGAAGTGAATACAATACGACAATACGAAATGGTGAAATGATAAAATGAAGCGATGGGATGAAGCATGTTTGATATCCACCAATGAACACTATCAAATTAATTTGATCTTTGATAGGAGAGGAGACTTTGGAAGTAACATAGATATCAATATCTGTTCAACATATGGGCTTCAGATAATTTCAGTTAAAATGTAAAGGCTGAAATGTATTGTATAAATAACTAACATTTAATTCATGTTCACTCGCATTCATTCGCTTAAGATTCAGTGATTAATATCGAGTCGGTTTCATATTGTTAATGTTATCAATTTTATTAAATTGACAGCCACACACACTCAAGTCCTTATGTTATTTTATGAGTCATATTCGAAGGTCCGAAAACATATAATGACAAAGAAGCAACAATTTATAAAGATTTAAACAACAAATAATGCAATCGAATGGTTCACAAGACTCACCTGTAATGTATAAGTGAAAAATTTGTCTTCAATGTAAATAGCACGTGTAAATTTTCGGGACCTTCAATGACTCGGTATAGTGCAAGAGTGAATTAACAGCTACAGAGCAGATGTGTCCGTTGCAGTAAGCAGATCTCACTCTCTATTATCTAATTATCGATTTGATGCAATTTGCAAGGCATGCGTTCAAAGCTATCGCTGGTGATTGTAAAACATTATCTTATCGGTTCATGTTTCAGCATGGCATAGAAATCTTCTTGCCTAGTTTCAGACGAAATTGTGAATAGCTGTCTCTCGCTCTCTCTCTCACACACACACACACACTCTCTCTCTCTCTCCCTCGCTCGCTCTCCCAACGCATCCAAGCGGTAGGTTGCAACGTCTGAACTTTGATCGGAGGGGCTTCATGAATTGATCCCTAGTATTTCAATAATCACATTGATTATACTGACAACTTGATAAGTCGTGAAAGTCGTGTGACTATCTCATTACCCCCGTAGATGGACGGACTTCGCTGTAGAAGAGTGTGGAAGTATTTGATTTTACTCAACAAACTCATGTGAACATTACTCAAGTCGTTGTGATTGAAATATAGTCGAAGAACGCAATATTGCATCGTGGGAAGATCGTAATCTGTTTGTAAGCCAGGTGGTTCACACCAATTTAGCGAGCGAATCTCTCACATAATGAACTTTTGAAGTGGACATAATACACGACTTGGTGTGACAGAGTGTGTTAGCGCTGCTGTGGAGTGAAGTGGACTTCACATGCCGAGATGATTGTGATAAAACCTTCCATTAATGAGCAAGATATTGAAATCTGAGAGGAAGTCGCTGCTACATAGAAAAATGCATCATCTATGAAACAAAGTAAAAATAAAGGAAACTATCTTGTCAAGACTGCCATTTAAGCGGACTTTCATCCTGAATACTACTCTGTGGAGGAGATAGGAGGACTATGAAGCAAAAGATTGAGAACAATGTCGGTCATTATGATCTAATCTTCCGAGGACAGAATAAGGAAGCAGTGAGCGGAGTGCATTATTAAGTGAATCAAAAGCTGTGAATCAGACTTGATCTCAAGATGAGGTAAATTATGAAATCAAAGATGTCCTTCGTCGCTTACATCATGCAGGATAAGTCAGATCAGCTGCAGCGGTAATTAATTAGATCTCCCACTTCTTCCTGTGTTCTCAATGGATCTGCTGCTGCGCCACACGCAGCTGCGACCGGTAGTAGTCACGTCCACGTGCAAGTTGACGCAGAATTTAAAACAGAAGAGTGCACATTTCCTCTAATATTCGTCCACCTTTTGAACAGCAGCCTAGGCCCGTAACCAAATCTGATCTACACGGAGGCATGGCCCCAAAGGAGAGAAAATTGATTTGAATTACAACCATGAGAAGACTACAATCTTGAATTAATGATATCTTCACTTGTAGCTTAAATTTTTGGTGTTATTTAAGTTGATTAATTATGTGATGAAAGACTCTCATGAATGATAATGCAAACTCCTGTATACTATCCGTAACAAAAGTTTAAGACCAAAACTTGCATTTCATTGCTTTGACATCTTGATTGCCGTTTCATTCAAATATTGTGCAGGAAGGAATATCTATGATCCATAGAAATCTTAAATCATTTCAAATGACTAATAATTTCAATTTGAATTGAAAACTATCAACATCGTCTGAATTTAGAATGACATAGTTGCTTAATGAACACTTTCTTCTTTCGATGGGTCGGTGCAAATCACTGTCTATTGCAGAACGTGCTCACATCGCTGCATATTTTAATTGCAACAAGACTCAGAGAGAAATTGCTCAAAAACCGCCGTCCACAACGCATTGACGAAATTTCGCTCGACTGGGCGTTTTCAGGATGCGCCTCGAGCAGGAAGACCACGAAAAACTACGAAGAATGACGACCGCTTGATTCGACGGATGGCCGTGAAGAATCCTGAATGCACCAACAGTGAAATTGTACAAGAACTGTGTTCCAGAGGTGTTGGGGTAAGCAGGATGCTAATCACTCGACGACTTTCAAATGAATTCAAGCTCAAGTCTTACCGTCCTTCCAAGAAGCCTCTTCTGACCAAGACTATAAGGATGAAGCGTCTCCACTTTGCTCGCCAACACGCACACTGGTCCCCAGAAATGTGGAGTCAAGTCCTTTGGTCAGATAAATCTGCTATCTACCAGTTCGGTTCCCGAGTCCTTCGCATTCGCCAAAATCCACGCTACAGCATCCCAACAGTGAAACACCAGCCATCAGTGATGATTTGGGGATGCTTTTCCGCCCGAGGTCGAGGTGCATTGTCGTTTTTACCAAGAAAAGAACCATGAATGGTGAAAGATACCTGAGCATCCTCACAGAAAAGCTTCGGACTCACTTAGAAGTATCGGAGTGTTCTATTTTCATGCAGGATGGCGCTCCATGCCATCGGAGTCGCCTCGTTACGTCATGGTTGAGAAGCAGCGGCATAACCGTTCTGGATTGGCCGGGAAACAGTCCAGACCTGAATCCCTTGGAGAATGCCTCAGAGATTACAAGAGGTTATTCATAATCGAGGTGGGCCAACTCATTATTAAGGGACTTAAAAACATTTTGCTAAATCAAAAGGCTAGTTGGAATGATTTTTACATTAGAAATTGTGATCGTAACACAATAGAAACAATTAATGGATTGCTGAATTGTCTGTTTTATCTTTGCAAAAGTCTAGTGAAAAAATGGGGTGGTCTTCAACTTCTGTTACAGATAGTATATTGTTTTAAACTTTTTTTACAGTGATCAACTATCGCATATGCCTTATACATGACATTACAAGTTGCATAATTATTAGAAAAAGCATTATATAATATAATAATAATGGTATATTGGCTTACAAAGTGAAGTCGGTAAGCGCAGTACAATAAGGAACAGAGAATGATGATCAGATCAGACAATACTTTATGAATGAGTTCTTGAATCTTTTGGTGCGCGCCAGAGATGGTCCAAGAGGGCAATTGTTGCGTGTAGTCGGCCCCCGCTCTTCGAACATACAGCGGAGAGGGTGGCCTTGATGCTCGAGGATTTTCTTGAACAGCTTTTTGCATGTTAGATCAGCCTGCTGCTGTAGCGTTGAGTGTGGCCCGTCGCAGCCGATGATACGAAGAGCACGTCGATCGATACTGTACAGTTTTTCTGCTAGGTAGTCGGGAATGTTGCAGAAGGAAGGTTAGGCGTATAGAATCACGGGTCTTATTAGGGTGGAGTATACTTGAGCAATTGTCTTCTTAGGACAGGAAGATCTTCTCAGGTTTCTGAGAATGTATAGGCGCTTGTTGGCGGCTCGGCAGACGTTCTTTATGTGTGTATTCCATTTTAGGTTGTCGCTGAGAGTCAGGCCCAATAGCTTGGCTTCAGTTTGAGATGGTACCTGGTTACTGGCTTCGTTGACGATTGCAGGGAATTTGAGGCCCTGCTTCGTGATGAAGTCCATAACCCAGCACTTCTCGAGGTTAATCTTTAGGTCGCACACTGGATTCGAAGCTTGGTTCGAAGCGTGGATGATTTCGACGAAAACCAGTCACAAATGTGTCCAAATGTGTCTAGTTAAAAGCTGGACATTTCCGACATAAACAACAAAGATGAGACGCACTGCGATGTAAACGTTTAACACTCGCTAGATAGTTGTTTCTCTCCTACAATTGATCTGTGCCGACAAAGAATTCCGTTCTCGTCAGCAATCAATCAATTCCCCCTCCAATTTGTTCTCACTTTCGACGATTTGCTTGATTGTATAATGATCATATAGATAACTATTTTAGCAGAGGGGGAACAAGAGTTAACAGGGCGTCTTCCCCCCGTAGTTACGGGCCTGTAGCCGCCCATCGGAATCGCCATCCTTTCATCACTTTTCCAAGCGTCACCATTGCAGTAGTTGTAGACTGCCATATTGCAAGCAAAGCAAAAGAGAGCGATTGATTGCTTGCGGACACAGTTGCTGGGGACACTCGTGTTTGCTCTGATTTGCTCGTTTTCAGTGTGACGGAGGCCCTATGTCATCAGTTGCGACAACTTTCCTACACTGAGTTGTCGACACACATTCCACTGCATCGCACAGCACACTGAACCTTGATTACCTCAGAAACATTTCTATTGCCTTGTGTGGTTCTGATGAATCGAGCTAAGAGGAACTAGTTTTCTTTTTTGAAATGTCTCGATATATCTTTCTGAAATATAGGACTTTTGTTTGTATAAACAAAGCTCGATGAATCAATTACAATAAATACTCGATCTGCGTGCACACATGAGCAAGACATAATTGACAAATTATGCACTGGTGGCATATGGTCCTGCCAATCCCCATTTTCCGACTGATATTTTTAGATTTCTCCTGACATCTTTTGCGCTTCAAGCTAGTGTCTTCAAGATAGCTGCAAGTATTTATGTGGCATTACCGCGGTCTTGTGAAACTGAAAGACTATCAAAAGCACCAATATCTCCGAATTTCCAAACGCCAGCCGTCGACTGAATCATTAAGGACATGGAACATTATCCAAATGCATCAGATCTTCAACAGCGATGAGCGATCGAAGACCAAAGAATGATGCACTCGAGAGAGTCGAAAGAAGGTGCAGATCGGGCTCCTAGACATGGGGTAGGCTTGCACCACCCACAAGTCAAGATTAAAGCAACTGCTCACAAAAATATGAATAGAACGAGACTGAATCGGACTAGAGAGCATCTGGAAGGGTTGGTCGAGCAGAAGAAGCGTTTTCTCTGGTCCGAAGAATCGCGCTTTAATCTCTATGGACCGGATAGCGGCGGTTGGTGCACAGGCGTCCCAGAGAAGAGTTCCATCCCAGCTGTTTGGAGTAGACGGCAAACTGGCGCGATGGACATGCCCCTCCTGGTCTTCAAATAAGAATAATGCGGCTGAAGACCCTGTGAACACGAGCGGTGCCCAGCATGACCAACTTAGAGGACAAATCCGGCGTGGACTGAAACTCCACTGCTTTCCATAATCATAGGACAGCCACCCACAGCGCAAAAAGAGAAGGCTTCATGCTGCTTCTTGCAAAAGCTGTATTCTTACCACGAAGTCCTTTTCACGAAGCAAAATTAAGTTGCATCAACAGGCACAAAGTTCGGAAGCGTGAAATATCATTTCAGATAACAATCTAGCATAAATTTCACGAGAATAACAATGTTGGTATTCACCGAGTGTGTGCTTACTGTTCATATCACAGCATTCAGAAGTTTCTATTGTCGCTGCTTCTTGGAATCGCAGTTAATTAAATTTAATTTAAACAAAAATATTTCATTGACCTGGTCGATTATTCTGGTACACATCATGGGATTATACTATTCTAATAAGTAGCTTTCTTACGCGTTGCTTTATATGCATATTGCTCTGCGCTTGAGTTTTGTCGCAGGTACCTCAACTGGTGTAACTTGTGCTAGCGTGGATAACTTGCGGGGTCTTTTTTGACTTTCACATTCATCTGTAAGATTTCTAATGATATTATCGACCTTGTAATTATTTTCCTGTAAATTTAACTCAATTTAGGTAAAAGTTGCATCTGTTCTAAAACTTCCTACAAAATTCAAATTGTCTGAGATTTGTTTGAAAAAAGTCACTTTTATGCACTTTTTAAAAATGCAAAACCCTTCATGTAGTGACTATTGATGCACTAATTCAATTTAGTTAACAGTCAGATATACTATTATATAACGTATTAGCATGAAATACGAAAAGAATGAACAAAATTGGTTTTTTAAAGTTGTGAGACTAATTTTAGCAAAATTAGTCGATATTCGTGGCACAAGATACCCCAGAGGTCGGTGGCACAGTTGTTACCCCTAAGTAATAAAACTGGATTTTTATTGCACAGAAATGCTTTTCATGAAGTGCTATAAGCTGGTCAAGAATATAAATTATGGCTATTGATCAGTGAAGTGTGGAGTAGGCCTATTGGAGCAATTATCTGAAACGGCCAGGCCAATTGTGAAGACATGAGTGACGGCTTAGTTGAGTTTCTTCGTCTAATGCGTTATAAACCAGAAAGGCCCGTCAATAAAACGGGTGAACCTCCAACCTGGCCGAAGTGTACCTAAATGTAAATGAAATGAAATACTACACTTCAGCCCGCAAGTACAGGAGAACAGACGCGTCGAACTTTGACATCTCAAGCTTAGATGCCGCTTCACCGCTTGAGTCTGTAGTGGAAAGCGAATTGTCTCAGAATTCACATGACATATCACCCGATCATCATCCTCACCCCATCGTGGGAATCGAAGAAATTACTATTGGGACTTTGACTGAGGTGGCTGGGTTATCGTCAACCTCAGTTTGCTTCGATCCAACAACATCCAATATAATCCTTTGGACAAGTGCTGACCATTCATGGAAATGCCGATTTCACAAAGTTTGTGAAGCAATATCGGAACGAAGACGATCAATTCATTTTTCCGTAGAAAGACGAGATTGTCGGTAAAGCATACGCCCGCCGCTCGTTCATAGAAAAGACGTGCTTCGTTTTAATGTTAATTGTCATGAATTGTGCGACCTCGTGGAGTAGCCGTAACGGTATGTGTACTCCAGTTTTTGATATCCATCAACTTCGATTTAACAATGTTACAGCAATTCCTCGCAAGATAATTACAAGTACTTTACAACCATTTAATTTTCTACTTTTTTTGATGCAATCTTCGCACCAAACATCGAGTGATATACGATAGATATGTAATCAATTTAATTAAGGATAAAAACCCATTTTTATGATATTTGTTTTCATATTTGCAGACATACTTCTACATACTCAGCATGATCTTCGAGTTTCATGTCCGACTGTTATTGTTTTGATATAGTGCAATATATTGGAAACATTGGGTTTTATGATTTCGAGTAATATCTGTAAGTAAATGAACGAATTAATGTAACATACGATCAGTGGCACAAGTTTGCCAATCTGATTGGGTAACTTGCGCCATTTTTTGGTGGTCAAAAGTAAAACTAGAAAAATTCAAAAAATATGTGTGGTATTTCTAGAACCCTGAAGTTTAGTACAATGTACGTTTTGAGTTTTGAAAACAATTTCCCTGGGCGCAATCTCAAAAAACGCAAAAAAAGGCACAAGTTGCCCCAGTTAACGGTACACCCTTTTCTTCGATTTTTCCAATATTTGACAATGCTCGCTTATTCTTATCCTGTTCAAGGCCACTTTCCATTCAACTGCGCTTCATCATGCCGCTTTGGATTTGCTCATTATCAAATTCTACGGGGCCATGATTACTTCAAGTCCATAAGAGTCTGTAAAACGATAAAATACAATACAAGAAAGTCTTTGAAGAATAATGTGCATCTATTAGCGTTTGCGGCATCATGAAAATAGTCATTAATTCTGAAAAGAGATATTTATGTGATTCTGAAATTACTGCGATAACTTCTACTTTTCATTTCGTCTTTGGTGGTCCTTTTAACATGGCCAATCTTCAACATGATGTGTAGGAAGCTGCTTCACGTAATTGAACAACATTCATATGACAGCCGTCAGATAATGGGTCATCGAGCAACTGTTCCTATTTAGGAGGCATTGACAGAAAGTTATACATCAGAAACCAGAAATTTTAATTTTCTCAAGTTCCAACCCACGTGTTCTTTCCCTGTATTCGCAAAACGTACTGATGCTTAGCGAAAAATTCATCCTTTAGATTATCAGATGAGAGGGAATGATGCTTCGCAGTAATACTCACTAATGTGTTGCATTTAATGGACTGAAAATGTGCGCATACACGACCAGGCCCTAGACAGTCGAAGTGATTTGAGGTTTCAAGCAAAAAATTTGGGCCCAATTACAATAAGTTATTGAACGTTCAAAATTGTGGAACCACAAAAATACAAGGACATTGAAAAGATAATCATTCTAAGCGAATCTGTTCTACCACGGCAGCGGGCTTGTCGTACAGTCTTCGCTTTGCGTGCGGTGGGCTATGTTCAAACCTGTCATATAAAATGCAACCAAAAATCTTTAAATTAACACTGAATTCACACAAACCCTTCTCTCCCATGGGAAGTTTTGAATTTCAATGGCAAATACAAATGCCTTGCGGATGAAAAATAATGATAGTTAAAAGTGAGCACATTCATGAGTGTCGCAAGTACAGCTTGATATCTGAGCATTTTCACTGCATCAAAACTACATGCTTGTACAAGACAAAGAATGAAAGTAAAGCTTAGCATCAAAGCTATCTTTGTCAACATCATTTCCTTTACTGAATTCATCTCAAAGATTCATTTCAACATTTTTTGAATGTACTTCTGTATAAATATATTTATTCTATCTATCAAATGTAAAATCAAAAGTACTTCTCAGAAAAGCCTTTTTTGATATCCAACGCACGTTATACAATGTGAGTGACGACTTTGTAATCCTTGCTTCATCAGAGAGTCAAAGAGCTTCAGAAAACTCAGAAATATTCTCATAAAGGCAAATCAAACTTTTCATGTGGAAATACAAAGATGTAGGTATGAAATGATAGCAGAAATAAGATGTACTTTTTTATTCTATAGATAAAAAATGTCATCCCTCTATCCTTTGATCGAGCAAGGGTGAAATGATTGACAGGTAATTGCCTCAAGTTTCCTGAATCCGCAAAGTTAATAATTCCTCAGAAATTTCAGAATCGTCACGCGTTCACCCCACTTTTTCATATGCTGCCTACATGCTGTCTTCCTATCAGAATGCGAACATTTGAAGTGTTGTTCTCACATGAGTGTCCCATTTTTCTACCATTTTGTTGATGCGCGTTTTCTTTAAATAGAATGACATTTTTATTTGCGCATATGTCAAGAATAAAACTTGTTATCTCCCCAAGAGATTGGATTGCCAATCATACATTAATCGAAAATGATTAGAATGTCATCCCTGATGTCTGATGACAGAAGTGAATGTGAGCTATATTCTGATTAAAAATATCATTCCTTATTTTGGAGAATTGCCGCTGATATCATCATGAATTGGAGACATCTACAGCGAATTATTCAAATTTAAAAATTGTTTATTACCAATAAAAATATGAGAAGCGAGGATCACAGGAAACAATTTTTAGAGAGGACAATATATCATTTAAAACTCTGAGGTGAATTCAGATGTGGCGATTTACATGTGCAGGTGCAATGATGTTCATGTATATTTATTAATTGCCGTTTTTCATGCATCACCCAATGCAGAACATCATTTATTAATTGTGTTGCTTCCAATCTTAGGATGAAATTCCGGGAAAAAAAACAAAAAACTTAAATGAGATAAAAGATTTGAGCTTGCAGGTAGTTGAATTGCACGAAGTTTTCAATACCCACAGAATTAGATTGTCTAACCGAATCACTTTGTTAGAAGTGCAAACTGATTCAAACAGATGGCACATGCAGGAACTTAATAAGTGGGCTAAAAGAATTTCTTAATACCTTGCAGAGATAGGAAGGATAGTCGTTCGTCGCTTGCGGATTGCTGTGAATTCCTTCAAAATGCTCCGATCGCCACGATTCCTTCAGATTCGAAGAATTCATATCATTGCGCGAAAGTTTTCTTGTTAATGTTGGACCTTCCGATCATTATTAAAATAGTTAGCAGGCGCATGAAAAAACGTTCACAAACTTCTCTGTAGAAGTTGACATCGACTGTGTCTCTTTGCTGTGTGATCCGGTTGATAACAGTCACTGAAACTTCATACAATTTGACGTGCTCAATGTTGAACTGGCTGCTCATTGTTCGATTGCTATGGTGTTATGTCAGCATATTGTGACATTTCATTAGCGTTACATGCTCCAATGTTTCCCTTCTAGTCAAACGGAAGAAGAGACAACCTGTCTAAGGGCTGGTCTATACTTCCTCTATATTGAGAACGGAGCTAGTTCCTGAAGACGCAGACACATCCGTTTTACGGAAACCTCGCAAGCCTGCGTAAATTTTTGTAGGGCACGGAGACTCTTAAATACGGATGCATGGTTATAGTTAACTTTTTATCTTTCGTATGAAACGGAAGCTCGATTTCAACCAAGGCACAGTCAGCTAGCTTTGAGTTGTACAAGTCACGTGATGTCATGACGTCAGCTTCAATCTTATTGGTTGACAATCAAACTTCAGTCGATTGAAAGACGGAGACATTCAATCAAACTAATGTCAGCGTATCTCCTGCGTTTCATGTCTGCTGATGAAAAAAGTGCGGAAACGTCTCAGTTTTCTCACAAAATGTATTTTGTATTTTGTATTCCCGGACACGTCTCCGTACAAAAACGGAGGAAGTATAACCCAGGCTTAATTCTGTGAATATACCAATCGCCTTCGATTTCCGTGATGCTTGCACGCACGTATATTATATCTATAAGCAATACTATGAACATGAAAAATGTGAATAATGAATTTTAGCAATTAATTTGGATCAATTTGTGACTTGTTCAAATTCATTCGAATTCAAATTAGTAACTTGTTGCCATCTTAATTTCAATGAATTTTCAAACTTAAATTGCACAAATACATACACACTACTCAGATCAAGTAATCAAAAAGATTGTGGAGTGCTAGTTCGCCTGGGCAATGAATAGAAAGATGAATAGGACATCTTTCTATTTTATCCTCAGGCGAACAGGCACTGTGCAATTTTTATGATGATCAGACCGCACGCCAAAGACAGGATCGACATACACAGACCAGCCTGTTATGCAGTCCATCAGCCTGTTCAGCCCACCGAATTAGAGCGGTCGTCTCTTCTTCTGTTTGACTAGAGGGGAAGCATTGGAACATGACTGTAACGTTAATGAAATGGCACAATCTGCTGACATAATACCATAGCAATCGAACAATGAGCAGCCAGTTCAACATTAAACACGCCAAATTGTGCAAAGTTTTAGTGATTGTTTTCAACCGGATCACACAGCAAAGAGACACAGTCGATGTCAAGTTCTACAGAGAAGTTTGTGAACGTTTTTCATGCGCCTGCCAACTTTTTCAATAATGATCGGAGGGCCCAACATTATCGAGAAAACTTTTGCGCAATGATCTGAATTCTTCGAATCTGAAGGAGTCGTGGCGATCGGAGCATTTTGAAGGAATCCAGAGCAATCCGCAGTCGACGCACGACTATCTTTCCTATCTCTGCAAGGTATTAAGAAATTCTTTTTGCCCACTTAATAAGTTCCTGCATGTGCCATCGTTTTTAATCAGTTTGCACTTCTAGCAAAGTGATGCGATTAAACAATCCAATTCTGTGGTTCAACCCTTCTGGATATTTCATTTATTTGGACTTCGATTTCTGCGACTGTCAATCATCGTACAAACCATTTCGATCTCTCGGTTTCATGAGATATAGAAAGTGGATGTGTCTCAGTCAATTGGAGAAGGACTTGAACCAAAATTACTCTGAAGACAGTATTGACAGTGAGAAGCCGTAAGCTTTTGATAGGTTTACTAGCAGCAAACATGTTTCAGTAGGCAAGCTACCATAATCAGTGACAACGGTCAATAAACAAGGATGCAATATATACAGTGCGAATGAGACAAGAAAAATCAATATAGGAAAAGCGGCTGTGATTGGCTGCGGTTATTCATTACGTACTATGAATGAAGGAATGACCTTATGTACAATGATTCAGCAATTTTCGTGTATGGAGTGCGAATGAGAATTTTAAAATTATCTTTATTTGGGATGTGAACATGAAGAGATTTTTCGGATGCTGGTCGACCTTTCACGGTCTCGTTTATCCTAGTGAAAATATGGCGACGGGTTTCACCGACGTAGAATTGACTGCAATGCTCACAAGTATACTTATACATTACATACATTTCAAAGATAACTCATTGAAAGGAATTTTATCTTTATTGCTTATCATGTTTTGTGTTTTGTATGTGTTCAAGGCAATTCTTAAAATACTATTTTCTAAAGCACTATTTATGTGGCGAATATTACGTTTTATTCGAGAAAGAAGAGTTGAAACATAGGGGAGCTTCCAAAATATTTCAGTTTTTTCGCTAGATTCTATTTTAGTCTTAGGATTATCACAACGCTCAAAGACTTTATTTATTCTATCCGGATGATATCCATTTTGAATAAAATTATTCCTAACTTTGTTTTTTGTTATAATCGCGGTCGGCAGGGAGACTGCTTAGTTTTTGAGATTTATTGTACAAGGCTTTAATCGCGTTGTTCTTATAAGAGTCAGGACTGTAGGAGTTGCTATGAGTATACAATAAAGTATTGGTATCTTTTGTTATCCTATTGGTTTCAAATTTGCCATTTTTTATGAAAATATTGATATCTAGAAAATTGATAGAGTCATTTATGGGTTCTTCTATCGTAAATTGAAGAGATGAATTAACAGCATTGAGCTGGTCTAAAAAAGTGAGGGCTTCGGTTCGAGACCGAAAGATGATTAAATTCGATGCTGTTTAACTTTTCACTAATATTCCAGTCAATGACACTATCGACCATATAATTAGCTTAGTCAATTTTGATAGATTTCCTATTAATGATAATACTTTGCATACTCTCTTGCAACTCGCTTGCACTAATGTGCCATTCCTGTTCAACAGTAGAAACTACCTTCAAAAAGAAGGAAAGAGTATGGGATCCTCCCTTGCACCTCTTATGGCTGAATTCTCTTTAAATATTATAGAAAGTAAATTCCAATGCCGGACTTTTACATTAGGTACATCGACGATTTTTTAGCAGTCTTTCGGTCTCGAACCGAAGCCCTCACTTTTTTAGACCAGCTCAATGCTGTTAATTCATCTCTTCAATTTACGATAGAAGAACCCATAAATGACTCTATCAATTTTCTAGATATGAATATTTTCATAAAAAATGGCAAATTTGAAACCAATAGGATAACAAAAGATACCAATACTTTATTGTTTACTCATAGCAACTCCTACAGTCCTGACTCTTATAAGAACAACGCGATTAAAGCCTTGTACAATAGATCTCAAAAACTAAACAGTCTCCCTGCCGACCGCGATTATAACAAAAAACATAGTTAGGAATATTTTTATTGAGCGTTGTGATAATCCTAAGACTAAAATAGAATCTAGCGAAAAAACTGAAATATTTTGGAAGCTCCCCTATGTTTCAACTCTTCTTTCTCGAATAAAACGTAATATTCGCCACATAAATAGTGCTTTAGAAAATAGTATTTTAAGAATTGCCTTGAACACATACAAAACACAAAACATGATAAGCAATAAAGATAAAATTCCTTTCAATGAGTTATCTTTGAAATGTATGTAATGTATAAGTATACTTGTGAGCATTGCAGTCAATTCTACGTCGGTGAAACCCGTCGCCATATTTTCACTAGGATAAACGAGACCGTGAAAGGTCGACCAGCATCCGAAAAATCTCTTCATGTTCACATCCCAAATAAAGATAATTTTAAAATTCTCATTCGCACTCCATACACGAAAATTGCTGAATCATTGTAAGGGAAAGGGGATTGTGAAGGCAAGAATTTCTTTCCATAGTGGACGCCATGAGCACCAATAACTTCTTCATGCTCTGGGGATCAGTTTGATATGTGGATCACCGAGATATGACCGCTGACGGCTGAGAACGAGGTCAAAATATAAATTGATGATAATGGCATTGTCGTTAGAACGCGCATTGGCTACAGTGTTGTTTGATTTACATGAAGTTCGAGAAGATCAACAATTTGGAAATAAAAGATATGCTGAACATCATGCTGAACTCAGAAATGTTCTCAGTTTAAGATGATGTAACAGATCATCTGTAGGTCAAATAACCAAAATCACGCGATTTACTTGCGGCAAAATGAAAACGCGCGACATGTGTAAAAGGCTCCATTGGCTGTAATGTTAGACAAACACCCGCGCGACTTCGGCGCATGTGTACAACAGCCCATAGCCAAAATGCGTAAACATAATATTACAAAAGAATTTAAATAGTCTTTCATTGAATATAAGTGATCGAATCGCATAGATCAACTCATGGAACCTTCATGGATATCTGACAATCCTCCGACATTCAGCTTTCTTTCATTGGCAAATTCAATGCGACTAATTCAACTTCAACTGCATGTGATATTTAAACCTGTTGTTATATGTCTCCTTGTCTCTGTGAATCGAAGAAACTACTAATAAATCCATTCTTTGTGCATGCAATGGATTTTCTTGCTGCGAAAAAAATTGACAGATGACAAAAAAAGTCGCGATGTAGGGAGGACGCTCCAACTTCCAACTGCTACACCTAACCTTCTCTGAACGCATCTCCACGGGCGCGTGGTTGTTTGAGGAACAAATGCTGCAGAGCGCCCAGTCAAAGTTCCTCTGCGTAAGCTTCTGAGCACAATTGAGAGCATTCAGACCGCACTCTATGATTCAGACTGCGATGCAAACATTGATAGGAAGCTGTCAAATGCAAATGAAAGCAAGTAAACAACCTCGTTACTTGCAAGCACGAGGACTACGCCACTGATCATAAGATTCACAAAATCTGAAGCACTTATAAATTATACAAAACAAAGACATTTTGAAAGTCAAAGTTGCAATTTACCACTTTTTATAAAATTGATGGTGCTTTTTACGATGGGCCTACACATTATAATTGATACATAGATCACTTTAGAAAAGAATAAATAGACCCAATTAAAACCAGTGCTCTGTAGAAGCAAGTACCAAATCACATCTAAAATTCAACATATCTTGTACATCGTGTGTTTTGATATTTGACAGGATATGTTTACGGGCCTACTTGGATACAGCAGCTTGGCACATCAGTGCACTATTCTGATAAGTGGGTTGACAATATACTGTCCTAATAGACTGTCTTAATTTGATACCTACTTCATTGAAATGGATACTGTCAGCCCTCGATAGTCCGATACTCGATAATCTGACACCATCACTAAACCGACAGATTCCAAAACAATGTAT
This sequence comes from Prostheceraeus crozeri, assembly GCA_907163375.1. Taxonomy (NCBI): domain Eukaryota; kingdom Metazoa; phylum Platyhelminthes; order Polycladida; family Euryleptidae; genus Prostheceraeus; species Prostheceraeus crozeri. Next base: position 36,654 of record CAJQUW010001817.1, read on the forward strand.
CTCTACCGCGTGTACATTGCATGCGATAATCCGACACAATGTTTTGTTGGACACAACATACATACACGCGATAATAGTTTGAAGACTCATGAAGATTAGGCAATACTTTCTCTACTGATGTAGGGCTATATATGCATACGAGAGCGTTCTCCGATCTGCGTGTGTCTATGAAGTCCTCCAAAGGTATCCATGAAAGAATTTCTGCGTTCTTTGGTCAGTGGGAAAGACTTCATTGAGCAGCATTTGGACGTTTTTAATGTTCAGCATTTGGATTATCTTGATGCTATCAAGGAGAAGTTGAAGGAAATCAACTGTGACACTCAAGCAATTATTACTGACTACTTCAAAAATCTCTCAAACAAGTAAAAATTCTATGATCTCAGATGTTTTATTCGAATAAAATGAATTTGACTCGTATATGCCTGTATTTTACTGATGAGAATGCAATACACAAATCTACAATACACGAACATAGTTAACACGATGAATGTTGATGAACGTGTATCCTCGGGAAAATCTAAAACTACGGTATGATGATGATAGCGCTATTTACGTACTGTATCCACGCACATAACTTTATAGTACAATATAAACTGCATTAGCAAAAGTTCACTGATCCCACACCCTCGATGAGCTTCAATGACTGTAGTAGGCACCATGTGAGCTGGTTCAATGACTGCAGTAGGCACCATGATAGCTGCTTCAATGACTGCAGTAGGCATCATGTGAGCTGCTTCAATGACTGAGGTAGGCACCATGTGAGCTGCTTCAATGACTGCAGTAGCACCATGTGAGCTGCTTCAATGACTGCAGTAGGCACCATGTGAGCTGCTTCAATGACTGCAGTAGGCACCATGTGAGCTGCTTCAATGACTGCAGTAGGCACCATGTGAGCTGCTTCAATGACTCTAGTTGATTCCGTGTATTCATTTTGCATAAAATAATTATTTATTTGTCTTTCCGGTGTGACTGAAAATTGAACGCATCGAGTTCTAGATATTTTATTTCTCGTTTTGGACTCTCTAAGTTCCGCACCATTATCCTATTTTCGTCTAAATTCGAGTTATTGATCCATCCTCTTCAGCTTAGACTAGTGATAGACAGCGCGTGACCCGCCGCCTTTTCTCATATTTAAAGTGGCCCACGACAAAGTGTTTCCGACTTCTGATCTTTAAACGTGCTGATTTGCTTGACAGCTGCAAGTTGTTTTTTCTTGCTTGAAAGTTGCTTTGATGTTGTAGCACAGAGAGTTTGATAACAGATATATTATTGTCTGTGATTTTCATAGACCAATATTTCCTTCAAGTATTCCAGCCGGACATTATTTGTATGATGCTGCACTAATAGATGCATTTGCATGTGGTAGTTTCATACTAGTGTCATAAGTGGATCCTGTGCGCCGTTTTTGAAAGTTGTCAATGTTTGGGTGATGCATGTACACGTACAGACGGTTATGCCAATTTCTGCTATTTCATATTGCACGGTTTGCAAGGGAATAGATGCTCATTACTTACAGGCCGCTTTATCTCGATCAAAAATGCCCAATGTTATACTGTCATATCACTATTAGGATCGTATTGGCTATGATGTCGATAAACTATCGATTAAGAGCTACAGTCCGTTTCATAAAAAGTGGATCATCCTAAAATTTGACTAAATAAAACATAAGTATGATACAGAAAGCATTTTTCATGTTATTTCATGTCCTTAATATATTTAAATGTCCTTATATAATCTGATAAGCTATGATACAGTAACGGTTCTTAAGAAGCTAATATTTTGTGGCCCTACCCTTATTGTCAATGACATTACCAATTCGTCTAGGCATTGATTCGATGATATCGTTGATTTTTGACTGATCTAACTTTCTCCACTCTCTTTTTAACAGTGACGTAAGTTGTGATACGCCATCTGTAGGTAGCAGTGAACGACGAACGTTACGTTTTAGAATACTCCATACATTTTCTATGGATTCAGATCAGGAGAACGAGCTGGCCAAGATAATGTCCTAAGCCCTAATTGAGACTTGCATAAGTTGACTCTACTACTCCTGTGACACGTAGCATTATCATCCATAAATAACCAAGTCGATGGATCACCAAGTTGATCTGTCATTTGGCCAATGTTCATTCGTAAAACATTCACATAGCGTTCAGAATTCATGGTTCCTTGCTGTATGTGAAGTTCAGAGCGGCCATTGGTCCAGTAGTTCTAGCAAGGCTGACACTTTGCCTTTTGTGAATGCGATCTCGTTATTGTTCATTTCTGCTTTGTATTGTTTTCAACCGGTAAGAGATAGATTTCTAGCTGAAAGCAATCAGGAGTGCTGCCAACACCACCGCAACGAAGTCAGGAAGCTATGGAACATGAAGTCCAGTTAATCACATGTAGCAGTTACATTATTGTTGATGAATAATGGTGCTATACTGGCTCTGATTGACCGATTTTCTTTATTTTTGTTTTGCTTGATAGCTTTTGGCTTGTAGAACAACATATTACATAACAAAGGAAACAAATGTAATTTTATAAGAGTGAGCTATGATTTTGTGTAACATTGCTAAATGAAGATCAAATTATCTACTACTTTTTTTATCTATAACAGGAAAACAACTCAATATTCATGCTTGAAATTTCCAACAATGATATTAGTAAGCACAACTGACATATCTTCCAAATTTCAGAGAAATTCGTTCAAGTTTGGCGGAGTTAGACAAAGTTGAAGTTAAGGCGATGTTTAAGGGTGATCCATTTTTTATGAAACAATCTGTATTTCATAATGCTGGATTTGTCTTCATAATGGTGGATTTGTCTTCATAATGCTGGATTTGTCTTCATTTTTTAGATTATTTGGCCCTAGAAGTTCTATAGACACTTGGCAGGTTCTAATGTTACACGAGCTTCTCACGAATGCTACAAGTATCTCACAACATGAGGAAACAGTGTGCCTTTTCGTCTTCAATGAGCTCGAAAAATCTGCATTTTAGGACTCGCGTGAACTGACGTGGATTCAGTGAGCATGCGTTTGAATGTCCTGTGACAAAGAAGCAACAAATTCATCGTGTTGACTCTGAATCGATGTAAGTGGAAAGAATGAACTGAGAAACCTGACAACATTATACAAACTCAAAGTTCAATCATTCAAAGTTTGAAACTAAATATTATCATTTGTGAAGTTCTCAGCAGCACAAATAACAAAGAGAGATTGGCCATTGTTTGTAATGGAAACATTCTGCGATTGAGGCCTAGTTTCGTATCTCCAGACACTAAATAGCAGCTATTGCAATATTTTATGGGTGAGGAGGAGGAATTGCCACACTGCAAGCCACGCCTGCACACGCTAGGAAACCCGGTACCGTATATCTTCTATTAAACGCTCCCGGCGTATATTTTTTCGCTAAGATTCTAGCCAGGCGTTTGATAGAGACCCGGCGTCTATAAAATTCATGTCAGTGACGAAGCATTGTTTTCTTATATTTAGGAGTCGGCGCTTTCTTAAAATATTAACTTTAGGTTAAGTGGGACCAATTACTAGCATTGTTACATACGTTTTCTTCAAGCAACGGAGGGAAAACCACGATTGACCGGTGTAGTCGTCTTTATTCCAGCGACAGGTCGTGGTTTTCCCTCCGTTGCTTGAAGAATATGAAAGGAACCGTATATACGTATACAATACTGTAATCAACATGAAGGTAATTGCCTCTTCATAACGGTACCTCGATCAGAAATGCTCCAGTAAACCTATAGTAAGAAAGCCAAGCTTCTCCTAGTCAGTGCTTGAGATTCGTTTGATTACTTTCATTAGTATCACACCAACTATTGTCAGAGTCGTCATCCAAAGCACACACATCCTCTTCCTCGAACTCAGTTGATGTCAGACCCGTACCTGAAGTCGTTTCGAAGACATTTTTGATTTTTGGGCTATTTTTAATCAAAATCAAAAAAGCTGAATCCATGCAAATCAGTGATACAAACACTTAGTTGAGGTCAGAGAATGTACTGCAGACTATTGCTCTCGCGCAGGCTAGTCCATGTGTAGGCGTATGGAAACCTTAAAATCGGATATCTGCTACAGACCCGGAGTCTATTAGAAGCCGAAACCGAGACATGAAATTTGCCAAAAAGTACCAAAATGCAAGATATCATGCTGCTCAGCCCCGAAGTATTCGTCAAAATTGGCAGCGATTAATTGTATTCTTCTATATGAGTTGATATCTCACAGATACGAAACCTGAATGATACGCTAGCTAGTCGTTATCGCGTTTGGTAGTATTTAAATTCGAACTCCAGAGAAAAGATGTTATCTACTACGGTTGCAGAGTCCCTAATGGAGACCCGATATGATCCGGAGCCGCAACTGAAAAAACATGGCACGGAACCTGCTTTACATGCATGATTATTCTTCTTCAAGCGGTGATTTCAAAGGTTGATTTGAACATGTCGACACGGCACATGTTCGTAATAAAGTCGGTCATCTTCGACTAAGTTTTCTCGAGCTACTCAATAAAGGAAACTCCTATTTTCTACTTCTCTCTCTCTCATCTCAATCTTCCTCTCTTGTTCTGCACTCTTGATTTCATTCCTCTTCATTTCTCATGCTATGAAGCGGACGCTTAACAGTTTCTTAATGAAAAAGTGCTTGATTGAAATCGTTTACGTGAATTTCAATTGCCTTTATTATCCGGTAATCGGGTGACTTCATGGTTAAGAATTGTTTATCGACGAGGAAGCACGCATCGAAGGAAAGCTGAAGACATGTCCGGTTTTTTCTCAAACGTTATTCTGTTGACTTATGGGGAATCTATGTTTGAAGTTCAATTGAAACCAGAATCACATTATAGCGCTCTTACAACAGCCGTGCAATTTGATAGCATTTAATTGCTGGCTGCAAATAAGCCCATTCAAGATATCGGTAATAGCTTGAATGATCTTGTCAAAATTTTCTCGCTACTGGGTGCTTCAGATACGCAACAAATTCAATTGAATTGATGTAAATTCATCAACAAAAGAATATCAGTCGCGTGAACTGGTATTCAGTCGTGTGTCCTCTGACAATTCTTGATGCACAGCTCCTATCAATAGAACTAAGATAATGCCTGCAAATTTTCTTCATTTGCGAATCTATTTCGAAGGTGAGGACAATAACAGCACTAGCAGTATTGTAATATCGAAGAGTTAAAAATTACAAAGAATGGAGCGTGTTTAATTCAACGCGTTTCATTTTCTCACAGTCATGTTGCATTGTAGATGCACGTTAATTCTGTGCTTGTCATGCATTAGCCCCAACCTCCCTCTGCTGCCAATGCTGTTGATTGCTTTTCTAATTTAGTGAAAATCATTTTTAACATATTTTCGAAACTAGACTAACTAATTTGCGATGAAATAGCTTCCAATGTTTAAAAGGTAGCGAATTTGTAGATACATTCGGCACTGGATTCGTTAAGAAATTTTCCGAATTTTTGGAAGTCCGAGCCACATAGACAACTATCACAGGCCGAGTTGGAACCGGGTCGGGCTCGGGCCTAGAATATGTGTGCATGGGCCTGAAATTTCATAAGAATATAAATAAAAATGTGATCGTTTTCCAATTTCCTTCCGATTTGGTTTTATCAAATGATAGTGTGTGATATCTTAGATCAATCTCTGCAGATGTGTCGTAGGAATCGGGGTGTCAGAGATGACATCCACTTGAAGGAATTTTCGGTCGCACAGCTTACGATAAAGGAGCTATGAATTAACGCTTTTGTTTACTAAACGAATGCCAGCATCTTCGAGCAACTGGCCACTACCCCTATGTTACTTCGACACATTCGGAAAAGGAAACTCTCCTTCTACGGTCATCAATGCAGGGAGGGAGGATGCCTTTTAACGAGAACTGTCCTGCAAGGCAACATGGAGGGCAGCCGGCGCAGAGGAAGGCCCAGGACGCAGTATGTCAACAACATCATGAAATGGACCGGACTCAACAGGCACGAATTGAACTGCGCAATGCGTGAGCGAAAACTGTGGCGTGCCATCTCCAATGGGTCGGCCGAAGTTCAGCAATGAATATGCCGCATAAAGTAAAGTAAGTTACGAAAGACTATCATTGGCAGTTTGTTGCGAGACCACATGCTGCGTTACGCAACTTGCCTCGAGAAATCTGATCGCTATCTTTTGGTAAACTGTGACAAGATATGAAAGCCAGAGATAGAGAAGAAGACAAATAAAACCATATCATTGTTTGGAGGAGTCATCGTGCATGACAAGCCAGATGTTAAAGCTAGCCTATTATCCCTTGGCTAAAAGAATTGAAAAAAATCCACATCCGTGAAAGTATTCGTGAGACGGTTCACAAGAAAAAGCGCAAATCCCGGTTAAAGGATTACTGTACATGCTCAGAGTCAGGTGTGAAGACAGCAAATAGAGAAACTTTATTGGTGTCTCATTCAGTGATCCATCGTTTCTCATTCTTGTGTGCAATATTTCTATCTTCTTGATTGCAGAGTCAAATTAATTATTTTATGTAGTTCACGCTGTCTGCTGCAGAAATATAGGAATTCACTATGGAGAGAAGGCCTATGGTCTGGGAGCACGCGACGCCACTGGATCATAAGAAATCCAATTTGTGGAACATTTGTATATTCTAACCGAATTTGTGGAACATTTGTATATTCTAACCGAATGTTCGCTATCACATCATAATTCCCCCCCACTAAAATTCCGAATGATTTTGTGATATTTTTTTCATGTACAGTACTCGACAGCAAGTTTTAAACTTGGCATAAATCTCCGGACACGTACATTTTTCAACACTTTCTTAACTTTTTTGCTATTAGGAAATATCGAAAAATTTATAATCATCTGAAAGAGAATTTTCGGATCTATCATTTGAACGTTGTTGAATTAATTGTTTTTGAAATTGGTGGTTCCTAGAAGGCCATAAACCCGAAAGCCCTAAATTTTCTTTGACTTGTTTTGACAACCACATAAATCAATTTGAAACATTCTCCATGTGATATTCAAAACCGTCACAAAATAGGCTTTCAGAAAATATATAGTTTGACAGTGTTTTCCCGAAGTTTATAGGCAATATTTTGAAAGTAGTATAGATAGATAATGTGGCGATTTTTTCCATTTTTAGAATATTTCTTCGAAGGGCCTTAAATTTACCCAACAAAAGCAGAAAACACTAGTTTTGAGGTAAATAAATGCCACCAGTTAGTTAACAGCGTTATTTCTGTTATTATCGCAACACATTCTGAAAATGAAAAAATCGCCACATTTTCTATCTATACTACTTTCAAAATATTGCCTATAAACTTCAAGAAAACACTGTCAAACTATATATTTTCTAAAAGCCAATCTTGTGACGGTTTTCAATATCACAAGGAGAATGTTTCAAATTCAATTATGCGCTTGTCAAAACAAGTCAAAGAAAATTTAGAAAGTGTTGAAAAATGTACGTGTCCGGAGATTTATGCCAAGTTTAAAACTTGCTGTCGCGTACTGTATATCTCATGAAGTTTCATGCGGATTTAAAGCGCTTTGCATGAAATGTTTCTTCAAATTTCATGAGTTTCTTATGTGTTCTCATTAGAAAGTTTGGTGTTTCCTTTGCATTTCTGAATTTATCTATCTGGTATTAAGTTATTGAAGTTTTTACATCCTCGCCAAGTTGCCCCGAAGTCTTCTCACGCAATGCTATCACAGCATTCGTAATAATAAACCATCATTTATCATGATAGAACATTGAACTGTGATTGTATACATATTCATACTTTCAACATCTTGCATAGTCCTGCTCATTTGAAAGTCAAATTAATTTGTGCATCATTTCGAAAAGGCTGCTGCAGATCGTTGTGATGTATTCTATGTTTCCTCTTTTTATCCTATATAGACTAAACTTGGAGACTCTTATCGATTGAATAAGTTTTATTATGACTCCTTCCTTTCGAGGCTGACATGCATGCCTTTCTACATATAAATTTGTTGAAAGTATGCCCATCATTATGATATAATTGTTTTCACAGAAACCTCATGATCGACGATGCAATTTGATGCAATTTATCACTTTTCATAGTCTCAAAGACGAAGATATGTTGCTTAGATATCAATGCGACAGGCAATGCCGTGACATCATCTTATTGAATAACACCATGCATTTTAGATTATGCTTGGAGCTCAGAAAGCCAAAATCACGTATTTTGAAAATGTTTCAAGTTTCGTTTTGAAACATTCAACTTTGGCAACCCAAAAGCATTCACAAAAAACATAGGTAACCTTTGTACACAACCTGTATTTGATCGTAGATATTTGAGGAAGTATCTTGAAACAGTATGCATGTAGATATAGATTTCTCGAAACGTAGATTTTCAAATTGCGTGACTTTGCCTTGTAAAATGAAAATCTCCACTGCATCGGTTGAAAGTGCACACGCATGTAATCATTGCATCATATGTTCATTGTATATATATTTGAATTAGGATAGGTTACCGATATGAAATTTTCTTTATTCGGAAGAAGCATCCTCAACTTATAGAGTGACTGCTCTTTATTTGATGTTTGTTTTGCTCACACATTTTTTGAAATAAAAAAGGATTTACAGGCCTATCTTTCCTTACATAAAAGAATTTCTTTGAGACTAAGTGGTACGCGGCGAACGTGTAAGATCTCAAGTGGTAATGAGATGTTAAAATGTTGGGAACCACTGTTTTACACCGTCAGACATAAAACAATCTTAACAAATGACAGAAAATTGAGAAATGTTTGACTAAATGCAAACCGCGCCTTAACCAAAAGAAAAATTCTGTCTGCTTAGCAAATTTTCCCTGTGTCTAACACGCTCGTCGGCTTCATGCGCAGATCTAAGTTTCTACACAACTCGAATCACGAGAATGAAATTGATCAATCCAATTGATTGGTTGAAGAGAATTCATTCATCTCAGACAGCTATTGTTTGCTTTTACTTGTGTACTTCTATTGTTTCAAAATATCAACCAGATCTTCGAGTTTCAGTTGACTCTTTTTTATCTCACCACACGGTTACTGTATTTATTTATCAGTAACATGAATGAATGTACATACAGAATTCGCCTGGTAAGTGAAAAATACTCCTCAATCCTTTATACAGTAAACTGGAAACTTGTGGTTTATTTAACAGAAATCCTTTTCAGTTTGTTGTAGACTTTTCATGGTCGCACTGTCAATTGATACGAGAACTTCTGTGTTTGTCTCAATTGTGGCCTGGCTTCCTTATAACTTCTGTTTTTGTTGATCTATCTCCTCATTTACGTAACTTTATATCACAAATTTCTTAGTTCCACATGTTGATCCAATTTCAATGAGCAAATAATCAAACAGCAGCAAGAAATACAATCCTACAACAACATGTGACGTCACATCATTTAGTCTTTGCTTGAAAAAGAAGTCAAATCTCCTGAATTTCTAAAGTGGAAATAATGGAAGCAAACTGCAGATAACATCATTGAGTGACATTTGATGTTTTACTGATTCACTCAATTTAGCAGGAGCATTTATGCTTCGTTCGTTCTACTTCTCCATATAAACAATTGTCTTTCTGTTAGATGAAATGTTGAGTTGAATTGTTTTAACTTTTAAGCACTTAAACTTCACATTAGATCAGATTTCTATGGTTTAGATGAAACTTCGGATGAAAGCGATAGAATTTGTGTGAAAAGAAACTATGACAGATCATGCAAAAATCATCAGAGGGCTAGCACCACGAAAATGGTGAAAATATATTCCCTCACCGCTCTTACTGCTGACGGATGCGAAAGAAAATCCGCGCTGAAAAGAAAGGAAAAGAAAATCCGCGCTGTCATTTTCACTTCAGCCTTAGTAAGTGGAATGTACATTATGGCGTTGTTAATATACTTTTGTCGCTACGAATTGAATTCAGATGACGTACGAAGTGTTTATTTTCAATTTTTGATAGCGCACCTGATGGAATATTTTCCATTTGTCTCAAAATTCAAAGCGTTTTATATCCAAATTGGGCAGCGTTGATTGCATACAGGATGGAGATGATGGTTAAAACAAATCAAGACATTCAGATGATTGTCAGAGCGAAAAAGTAATGATGGCGAGCAAAATATTTACATTTACAGATCAGATTCTTCACGTTACGAAATGAGTCAACAAAAACATAAAATTGTACGCTTGGAAGATGAGGATGCTAAGTATCACTACACTATAATCCATAATTACAGGATTTCTCAACCTTTTCTTCTCATTCTCCAAAATTCACCAAGTCTAACCTTTCATTCACCAGCAGCGAAATATTCGACATTTATCAAGTTTTGTGGGTAATAACGCTCAAACCCACACATCACATAACTGCAGCAAAAGACGAAACTCTTTGCTCTTCTCAACAAGCTCATTAATCAATTTATTGGGAAACTAATAACAAAAAATGCAACTCTGTGTAGTTGCATGAGATTTCTGCATTTGCTTTGCTTTGACGAGTGCAATAGTGTGAATTAGTGTTTAGTGAAATGAAAAAATTATTTTCTCACGAACGACTCCAGAGGCGACGGATCGGATGAACTATGCGTTATCAAGTTTTTAAAAAGATGACGTCGCAAAAATCAAAAAATGCTATAATTATTCAGTCTCTACCGGTTTCAACTGTCAACAGGATGACAGAGATTGACCAATCTTCATCAGCAGAAATATAAAAAGAAGACATTTAGTCCCTACAATTTCAAACGACAAACAGTTTTTAAAAATTCCATTATATGCATGCATAGACTACCTAGATATTCTAAGATATATTCCAAGATATCAATATCATAAACATAGAAATCACAAAAGTTATAGGGAACTAGGAGATTTAGATTCATAGATCGCTGACCTCTGTAGTACATGCTGCATATTAAGGCCATGAGGACAGTCAGTCATTAGTTGGCTAATGAATTTCAGTTCCTCCACCTTTCGTTGTTGATCATTTCCTTTTATTTCTTTCAGTATTGTCATCCTTAAATCTTCTTCCAGGTGTTGATGTTTTATACAATGATGAGAAACCACCCTTTCTTCATCTCCATGGCGGACGTCAAATCGATGTTCTGTCATTCTTTCTCTCAAAGTTCTTTGGGTTTCTCCTACATATAAAACATTACAATTACGAAAACTTAGACCATAAATGATGTTTGATGATGTGCATGTTGTTTTAGCAGCTTTGATGTTATAAGAAATTCCAGTGATATCGCCTATCCGCGCGGCCACAACAGCGCGAAAAAACAAACCGCTCATAGTAGCCAAAAACGCGTAAACAGCCTTTGCTGCGACGTCATTCACCAAATCAAGAAACTGTTCTCCAATGTCTTCTTCTTCCTACGGGGAGTTGTCAAGCTGAAGGGGCCTCTGGTGAACTGGATTGTTGAGTTGTCGCTTTTGAAGTCCGGGAAATAGCGTTGAAACTCGTCCAGAAGCCTGAGGTGGATGACACCTTCAATCTTGAGAAGTGGAAGGAAACAAATCCTGCACCGGAAAAGAGCTTTTGCCTTATTATCGGGAAATAAGTTTCAATTTTCAGCACAAGGAATTTGAATTTAATTTAGTATTGATTTTTCAATTAATGTCATTCATATTTTAGCCTGTTTGTATCTCTTTCATGTAGCAGTTGAGCTTGACTCAATAAAATTCAGCGTGGAATTCACAAAATCATCTGCTATATTGACTGTTCAATTCTTTCAGAGCTGTTCGCTTCCTTCTCGCGACACCGAACAAAACATTCATCCTTCTCATTTGTTATCCATGCATTTCTATCTCTCAACTCACTATGGTCGAAGGTTCTTGCCAAGCTCATGCCTGACTTATGTCTCCGAGACCTCCACTTTCCATCGGAGCAGGGCCTCGAGGCACCTGATCACATGGATCCACCTGAAGACAATGAAGGAAACCGCAGTGTCACCACAGTTGAGGGCGTCAGTCACATTCTCCAAAACGGATTGAAGGACCAATCCTATGCACTGGCCTCTCTTTTCTACGTTGCCCGAGAAAGTAGCCATGACGACGTCCAGAGCCGCGACCTGAAACTTCAGAAACTGGTATCACGGAAGCGGTCTTGCCATATAGTAAGTATAGGTAAAGTGTCGACTCAAAAGGTGCGTGTATACAGTGAAAATCTTTATATCATAAGATTCAGTTTTTTATGAAGATGACGTTCCTGCCAAAAAATTATTTGAGCAGTTTTTAAAAAGCTAAATTTTTGCAAATTTATATACTACCGACATGAAGCCCTTTTACGAGTAGTATGAAACAAGTTGGATATCAAAAGGAATAAAATATCTGCTGAGAACCATCTTAATTAAGCTGAAATTAAGCTGATGATCTAGGATATATTTCATGAACCACATTATAATGCAAGGAAAAGTTGAAATCTTGCCTAATATGTCATGTTTTTAATTCAATTTTCAGCGGCATGAGATAACGATTCACATGGCGTCATTTCTTGAACTTGAATTATTAATATGGATCCATTTGCATCTTTCAACGCTCACTGTGATCAGTTTCTTTGATTGCGATGTTTTGCTCTTTCAGTGGCAGTTTGTGATATGATCACGCTTAAGATAATAATCTTATTATAATGTAGCTGAGTTTTTAGTAATGGCAACCCATCGAATTGCTCATTTAAACAAACTATAATTACCTATCCAAGTTCTCATGACATGGAGGATTTGTGGAATGCCATTCCTTATTCCGTATTGCTATAATTGTCAGTCAAATTCGCTTACAGCAAGTTGAAATTATCCCTTAGCAGCATTTTCTCATAAATCCAAAAGAAAAACACACCAGTGTAATATAGCCAAAGCTGCTGTATTAATTTTAGTAATACTGCAGCTTTACTCTTCTCTCGCTTACATTTCTCCAAAACGTGAAAACTGCATATCTCACAGGTGGTAGTGGGTCTCGACCTGGTCTCGACTCATATTCATTGAATGAAATCGAAACTGTGTAGACATTGGGGATTTGATAAATGCTGAGTTGCTACAATGCCTTATGATAAAATAAAAATTAAAAAAACGTCACTTTTATGATCTGCAAATATAAATGAAGCTTCTACCATCATTTGCTGTAGTGCTGGAACAAAGTTCCTAGTAAGGAAGTGACTTAAGTTTCCGGTGCATTTTACTACAAGAAATTTTAAAAATCAGGTGATTTCGAAATGAGAAATCCATTTCCACACTTGACGAGGCTATTCATGATTTATAGCATACAGAAGGATGAAAAATGTTTCATCTCATTTCTCAAGTCTCTACGTGTGTATATACTGGAAGAAAATGTATATTGAGGTTGCAGCAGACTTGATAATGATCAATACTTTTATATCAGGCAAAAATCATCAGTCTCTTCCGAGTTAATTTCAACATTTGCTGCATTTCCTGAAGGTTGTCATTATTCGGTTGTCATCAATACAACCACAAAGACTTCATTGATGTTGTATCTTGCATTAAGATATTAAACTATCGGAGAAAGATGTCAATGTCGTTTGAAATTCAACTAATTTTCTTTAAAGTGAACGATATTCTTAACTGACCTTTTAATGCTGTTTACATGTGTTACCAAATAATCAAATTCAGATTAAGTATCATGACTTGTCTCACAATAAAAGATAGAGCAATTTGCAATTGCAATTAATTGCATAAATGTGGATCCAGATGGAATAATTGCATTTGATTATTGAATTGAATATTGATTCATAATAATAATAATAGTTCAAATAATTAATACACAAAATTAATTATATATAAATTGTAAAACAAACAATAATTGTACTATATCCTGATTATAAATTTATCAGAACTGATCTTCAAGATTTTTGATTTTTTACCTTTCAAATTATCATCTTCAGATTAATATGGATCACAAATGAAATACAGTCAAATACAATTATCCCACCTGGATCTACATAAATGCAATTAATTGCACTTACAAATTACTCCATCTTTTATTCGATTGCATTATATGAACTTCACTCCTTATTACTTTTTGACAGTGAACTCAATTTGACTGTGATATGGTTTTCATCCATACGAAATATTTTCATTTATAGACACACTTGATATATATATATATATATATATATATATATATATATATATATATATATATATATATATATATATATATATCAAATCTCAACAGATGTAACCACCACTAGACATGTTTCGGCCTGTTGGGCCTCATCAGTCGTGGGTAGGTTTGAACCAGCGACGTTGGAGCTAGAGGACGTGGAAGCATACCCTCTAACCACAAGGCCACCGGACCATCTGTTGAGAGCGTGAATTAGCCAGGAAGGCACTGCTTTAACGCAGGCACGTGGAGGGCGGACTGCATTCTGCAATCACTTAATACCGCATCCGAGATTGAGGCGCTTCACGTAGGCGCTACTCATTACATGTTTAGACAAGTAACCTGGCAATTGATAAATTTATGAAAGAGGGTATGCTTGCACGTCCTCTAGCTCCAACGTCGCTGGTTCAAACCTACCCACGACTGATGAGGCCCAACAGGCAGAAACATGTCTAGTGGTGGTTACATCTGTTGAGATTTGATAAATTTATCAATTGCCAGGTTCGGATTGCATTTCGCCACTAGTGTCTGGTCCAAAAGAGCCTTACTACTTTTAAACTAGATATCTCGGTTTGGGATATTGAGCTTCTAGAGATCAAAATTCGCTCTCAGGAAGGTGACAGCCGTTTAATTTCTGAATCATAAAGTTGCTCAAAGTAAAAATCAGATGGATAATATGAATTCACCTCTTGGTGATTCGTTGCTATGTCAAGGAGTAAGACAACTGAAAGCGGAATTTATGAAGAATCAAGTCAAAGTAGAAATCACCGAGTGGTGCAGTTCACTTCTTTGAATAGTCTCACGTCATCAGACGACGATTTTTCCAAATTCATTCTTGACAAGCTTCATATGACAGCATTGAGCTAACATAAAATCTGCAGTTATGAATGCAGTAGGCGTGCGCGCGCACGCTCGCAGGTGATTTGCACCAGTTCTCTACATTGGATGGAAACATAGAAATTGACAACAATAAAACCTCTAGAATGGAAATTAAGCTTCATGCAATGCACAATAACGGCACATAAATCGCACGCATTTTCACTTAGGTGCACCTGCCAACGTCTGCATGATTGGGTTAGAATCAGTCACATGAGTAAATCGAAGCTTTTAATTGGTTCTTCATGCCCCAACTTAGTTCCCCCGGATGTGCCGCGACCTTGAGTCAATTTCCATTCTAGCGAACTTCAGATAAACAGTTTATTTCTATGGTTGGAAGTAATAATGTCGCATCCGAAACATGCTTGGCTATAACCTTAATCAGTGGCAAACTGTTAGCAACTGCTTCAAGGCAATCTCGGAGAATCCAGTGCCTTTGTCATTCACTAGGTTGAGAGGACATTTCATCGCGCCTTATTCCTGGCATCGTGATGAAAAGCGACTTTCCAGATGGGAATTGAAGGACGACTTTGAAATGCATGCGCGGCATGATGATCTTTAAGACTAGCGAAAACACTATCCACGATGGCGTCTTCAATAAGCTAAGCTTCGCGCGCCTATTATTGACTAATCTTCCTGGTTTGCTTGAGTCACTGCCCCAGCAAACTATTGGTGAGCCTTTCCAATGGATATTATCTAAAGTTTACAAGCTTTGCGATTTCTAATTTCGAAGTTATCATCAATTGAAAATATTCAGAGACATCTGTTACGACAAAATACCTGTTTTTTATAGTATTTTTGACATATGTTTGACTCAAAAGTGTTTGAATTGTCAAGTGAAGTGTTTGACATCATACACCAGACTTTTATGCAGATGATATATCATTGAACTTAATTTTTGATTGATTATTAGAAATAAATTATGACTAAAATACGGCATCTCTAGCATACATAGATCTAGGTCAGTAAAATTGTGAATTTCCGATCAATGCAATGCATGTTGATGATATTAAATATGCATAAATGGTTGGGGGAAAATAAGAATGTCTGTTGTGGTGCTCTATGATGACGATTGAATTGAACATAAAAAAGATGTCTCGGATGTGACATGTAGCATATATGAAATTCAGTTCTACAGCCAGCCATGGTCATGAGGTCACATCATCAATCCATCCATGCGCTACATAATCTGATATTTCGTGCTTTGAACTGCAAATAGATTAAGTTGGTTACCATGTACTAGGAAGACTGATGATTTAAGAAAATTAATTAGATGCTGGTAAATCTTTCTGTGGTATAAATGCACCAAATATGTCATGAGGCATGATGTTATGTCCTTTTTTACTTGCGTTCACTATTTGTCGTAAAAAGCTGATAATATTACTTATAAAGCTTCTAAGAGCAGTGTTTAAAGTATATTGTTGCTGTTACTCACATAACAATTAAGTGGATGCACTCGTGGATGAATGAGCATGTCAAATATAACTTTATTTGTACTCTGTCAATGGTAAATGAGCGATTTCTACTAATTAAGGTGTTCAGCTTTGTGCAAAGATTATCAAATAATCTCAATTTTCACAAAGCACTTTTTCACATGTCATGATCTGGAGATGTGAGATGTGATGATCAGAACTTGGCATCGGGGCCAGAATGCAGAGGAATTATTCAGATTTGACATGTGCGTGATATCGGCGGGACGCGAGACGTAGATCTGAAGAAAAGTTCTGTTAATGTGTTTCTGATCCGCCTTCTATCAATGTGCTCATGGACCGTAACTTTCATTCATTAATAGATTAGCTGTAGATGTTTGTCATACCTTAGAGCTCTTGTCTTTCCATGCGATCTCTGCTTGTACTATGTCTGCATCAGCCGAAGTACATCCAAACTCTAAAGTTCAGATTATTCTAGTCATTCTCGCTTCACTTTGTGCATTTTTTGTAGTTTTTATTCAAGAAAGTTTTTATTCGATTCAATCATTACTTCTATACGACAATATTTCAAATCATTGGACCGCTAAAGGAATATCAGTGCCTTTTTCAACACTAGAATATGAACTGCTTCTTGGTATTCCATTTTTCACCACAGTTCCTGCTCTTCTTTTTGGTGGCTTGCTCATCGATGCATGCGGGATGCCGAAATGCAACCTCCTATGCAGTGTTATTTGCATCCTGGGAGTTATTGTCCGTGCTACTGGTATCCAGATTTCATACATACATCCTCTTGCTGTCACATTACTCATTGTAGGACAAAGTGCTTACATCAATGGATATTTTACCATTCTCATGATGCGAAGCTACATCCCCGTGATGTATTTTCAGAAGAGATGGAGACCTGTGGTTGCCAGCATCCTGAATGTTGTAGGAAGATGCGGAGGGATTGCAGCTTATCTGGGTGTACCTCAAATCGGAGTATTGTTTGGTGTCGTCAATGCATTCTGGATGTTTACAGGATTTACGTTATGTCTAGTCCTTGTTTCCTTAACCTTGTATATATTTTTCAAATTTTCTGACAATTTTCGAGTGTCAGATAAGGCAAACAGGGACGCAAAGCTAGCCTTGTCATTGGACGGCTCATCTGTTCGAACGATTCTACTATCATACCGGTCAGAATTCTGGGTACTCCTTGTCGCCTCTTCATGTAGCCAATGTATTGCAGTACTTCCAATTTCTAATGCAAATGAAATACACCGCGTACTATTTGGTTTGAACTACGTTACCTCTGGAGTCAATGTTGCAGTGGATAGCTTATCAAATCTATTAGCTTCCGTTGTTCTGGGTAGTTTAGCCGGATACACACATCAACCATTGATATTTGGTTTTTTGGGAACTGCCTTTGCTTTATGTTCCACAACAATCTTACTATTACAATTGACAAATCCCATTTTTGCGTATATTTTGCTAGGAATCAGCCACGGTGCCATAATGACCTGCATGCACCCGACCGCAGGAAACTATATACCCTTAAAGTTTCTTGGTATTGCATTGTCCATTATGTCTACTGGCGCCGTTGCTCTTACTGGCACCATGTTTGTTATAATTTGCGTGTTCTTGACTAAAGGAATCCAAGAAGGAACCAAACAACAATGGAGAGAATGCCTATTTACTCAAGTTGCACTTAGTGTTGTTGCAATGACATGCATGGGGATACTGATAATTCGAGACGTAATGGAAAAGTGCAGAAAATCTGAGAATGTGGAAGAAACCGAAACGGCAGCACTTAAACCTTTAGAGCCAGTTAAGGAATACAATTAGTGTTTCACTTTCCATCCATGATGCTGTAACAATTTTTTTAGAATGTGATGAAGTATCGGTTTGCATCATGATAAACTACGATTTTTCAAAGGCATTTGATACATTGAGTCACGAAACTTTGTTAAGTAAGCTAGTGCATCTACACTGTAAATCGCTCAATACCAATCACATACGAAGGATGCATACCAAAATATTTTTTGGTATATTTCTGTATTCTCTTGGTATATAGTTGTGTGATTTTCGTATGTTATTTCAAATATGGTATGCTTTACATACTAAAGCCATACCAGCACAATGTTAAAGGAAAGCATCAATGATTTCTAATATATGTTGATTTAAGGCCCTTTGTCAACAAAGATCACACTAATGTTAATACTGTTCTGTAAGTAGTTAGATAATAACATTAAATAGTCAAACTTACAATACTGAATTCGATTTTAATGCATGTAAGTCTAAGGCATTTCATAAATAATCAACAAGTATTTAACCATCAACAATTGTGCATCATGTAATTTTGAAATAAGGCATATTATCAATCCAAAATAAAAACACATTATAATTCATGAACACAAAAATAGTTTTGTTTGAGATATATAAGTCAACATGGTTGCTCGATAGTTATCGTATTATTTAAATTATGTTTATCAATTTAGTTCATGGAAATAAGCTAATTAGGATTCTTGTGAATGTCATAAGACAAGTATCAACGATGACATGCGGCGTTGCTTTAACAATATCTCCAATCTAGTTAAATACCACACTTTCACAAAGTAATATTCACGACTGGTATTACTGGAAAATGTTATTTGACAGTAGTATGTAATATAACTTATTTTTTGCCATGTTACTTAAAGCTGTACATACGAAATACATACCAATGAGACTAATTTTCACCAGGTCTCGTATATAAAACATACCAAAAATTCGTATTTAATTGTAAAACAGCCAATCACAGATAGAATAGTTCGTATCGCTACATACCAATCACAGACGAAAGTTAAGTGAGATTTCGTATGAAAAACATACCAGATCTCTGTAAACATACTAGAATCTCGTATCAGATGTTAGTTTCAAATTGTATGTGATTTTTGTATATGTTTGTATGTAAGTTTCGTATCCAGCGATTTACAGTGACCATTTCCCATTGGTTTTATTCATTTGACTGATTCATATTTAAGCAACAGATTTCAAAATGTTAAGCTTGGTAAATCATTCAGCTCATTTCTGCCGATTTCTAGTGGGGCTTCTCAAGGCTCTCAAGGGCTCCTTTTGGGGCCTTTCTTATTTGCTGTGTATTGTCATGATTTGAGGACTTTGTATGATACCACGCATATAACACAATATGCTGATGATATTTGTGAGATTTTTCCAATAAAGATGTGTTCGTTTCAAGAATCAATACAAGTTGTTAAATCTGAGTATTGTCATCTGAAAAGTTGGGCTAATGTCAATCATTTTAAATTTAATTGTGATAAGACCAAAGCTATTATATTTTGTAAGAAGGGCATTATACTATATTTTCCGTGTGACATCGAAATTGTGGATAAATTGTAAATTTTGGGAATTTGGTGGAATTCGAATATAAACTGTAATACACATTTTGTTGATGTTGAAACACGTTGTTCTAGTCGCTTATACATGCTGAGAGTTTTGCCAACCTTTTTTGAATCATGACGAGGTATGGATTGTCTTTATGTCAAATGTACGTATTAAGTGTGCTACTGTATGCTACTCAACTATTCGGAGAACTGTCGTATTGTTGTAAGCGCATCATCCGCAAGATTTTTAAGCGTGCAAAGAAGATTATCCGTCCTAACATGTGTAAATGTGCCAACACTTTTGAAAACTTTTTAAGAAGACGATTGAAATACTTTCAAGATTTTTACTTTAAATCTCATGAATCGGATCATCTTCTACACGATGCAACGACACATTTCAGAAGCGATCGCATTCTTGTTGAGGCAAGTTTCACAAAACGCCGACAGAACTGTTTTGTTGTGTTGTCAACATTGATTGTTAATAATTCACGTGATTTGATGAAACCTCTATTACTTTGTGATTTTGATTTTGAAATCAATCAATCTCTCTCTCTCTCTCTCTCTCTCTCTCTCTCTCTCTCTCTCTCTCTCTCTCTCTCTCTCTCTCTGACAAACTGAAAGAATTGTAATACATAATGGACGTCCAAATAATAGTGTTCTGGACAGGAAACTCCATACATTTGGAGGGCGCATAGATATATACATCAACATGCGCGAAATAGGAACTCCAAAGCATCGGTTCAAGTCATGTAAATCGAATCATGAGTAACACATGAAATTCATATTGACCGTGATATTTGATTTTTCATTTCATATGTTACCCATGATTCGATTTCTATGACTTGAACCGCTGGTTTGGAGTCCCTATTTTGCGCATATTAATGTAGATATTGATGAGCCCTCTATTTGTATGGAGTTCCCTAACCACTGAATGCATTTATCAGTTTGATCAAAATGTATGTCAGTATTAGCGTCGGCCAAATTTCGTCATTCTTGTTCAAACGGTGCTAATCAAGCATATCCGTCATTGTATCACTCACGTATTGTTCATAGTCAGAAGTACATAGCGAATGTTTATACAAGTAATCACCGAGTATTTAGCATTCTAAATTACCAACTTTAATAGGCTACTGATTACTATACGTATAGCAACAGATAGTTTTCGATTTCCGTGTAAATTTGTATGTTTTTTTCTATGTTTAAGATAATAAAGTTGCAGAAATTAAAGTATGACTTTTTGTAATCCCAATCAGATTGGGAGCCGGGTTGAATTTTCCGGCCTGCTCCAGTTTTCACTATTCGGTTCGGCGCCGGGTCTTGGTTTTTGATTTTAAGGACCGAGCCTGGCCCCTATCCTTATTAATTAAAGATTTTATCATTTAAATACATTTTTAAAATTAAGATTCATCACCCAAAATGCTTTCCAGGTCAGAATTAAGGCATAATCATCTGGATGCTCATACACTTAAATAAATGCAAGCTTTAACTAATTTAGCAATTGTATGCATTCATGCTGAGAAATACAGGTACTTATAATTCGATTCATGTAAACATGTTCATGTCTTTCAAACCGTAATGGTGGAAAGGTGAAACCGAAGTCGGAAGTATGCACTGAAGATAGTTTCAGTTCTGTTTTTGAATGATGTTCATCATAGTTTAGCGTTCTCAGGGGTAATTGTAGCAGCCGGTAATAATAGTCATTATTAATGGCAACAGTTGTCCAAACCAACAACTATCTCTAAATTAACATCATGGATGCAAATGGCAATCATTATCGAAAATATTACTGGAAATGATGACAATAATTACCCAAATCAAAAATTTCAGGCAATTGCATATCATCACTTTGGCTTCTACGAATCTGCAGGTCTAATGCCAAGTTCTACGGTTCCTTTTCTTTTCAGACACGTTCAAGAAGTGCTCATGTAAATCCAATGCGTCTCATATTAAAGGTTCTGTCTGAAAGGAAAGTTTCTATATTTTCTTTCATAATTTTTGGCATGGAAAGGGTCTTCAGGTCATTTCCTTTGGGTCAGCATAGAAATAAACTGTTTATCTGAAGTTCGCTAGAATAGAAATTGACTCAAGGTCGCGGCACATCGAGGGAACTAAGTTGGGGCATGAAGAACCAATTAAAAGCTTCGATTTACTCATGTGACTGATTCTAACCCAATGATACAGACGTTGGGAGGTGCATCTAAGTGAAAATGCGTGCGATTTATGTGCCGTTATTATGCATTGCATGAAGCTTAATTTCCATTCTAGAGGTTTTATTGTTTCAATTTCCATGGGTGTCAGTGTACCTTTGTTTATGAAGCTTAACACATTCAGATTTGACAAGCCTCCCAATGGCGGCCGTCATAGCATTTTGACCAATTTCATCCACATTCTCGCATACATCACCGATCAGAATCATGATGATAATGAGAGAGAACCACAACATTAGAGAGGTCGTCTCTTCTTCTTTTTGATTAGAGAGGAAACATTGGAACATGCAATGTCAATGAAATGGCACAATCTGTTGACTAAATACCATAGCAATCGAACAATGAGCAGCCAGTTCAACATTAAACACGCTAAATTGTGCGAAGTTTCAGTGACTGTTATCAACCGGATCACACAGCAAAGAGACACAGTCGATGTCAAGTTCTACAGAGAAGTTTGTGAACGTTTTTTCGGGCGCCTGCTAACTTTTTTTAAAATGATCGGAGGGCCCAACATTATCGAGAAAACTTTAGCGCAATTATCTGAATTCTTCGAATCTGAAGGAATCGTGACGATCGGAACATTTTAAAAGAATTCAGAGCAATCCTCAAGTGACTATTGTATCATAGATATGAAAACAATTGTCTCCAATTCAGCTTTATTGAAAAGCACAGAAGCGGATGAATTTTCATTTCACATGTCGGTCTTTTTATACGACAAAGTCAAGGAGTGAAGTGAATCGCTCATCAATGTTCACATTAACCCGGACAAACAAATTCAGCTATTGTTGCTGTCTGATTGCTATTGGATGAAGTCCGTATCTTCCTCACAGTTTGGTCGTCGATGATTTCAGACATTTCTTGAAAACTATCCATATGCAAAGACAGGAACTTTATTTGACAGCGAAACTATGTCCAAAGGGCATGTCGCTGAATGAGATTGACTGCTATTTAAAATGCCATAAATTCTTTATAATAAATCAATCGCATTTGATTAAGAGTATATCTCTCCCACGATTCATTTCGAAACGCATTTCACATTCCTTCCTATCCATGTTTAGTCTTCTTTTTCACGATTATCAAGAAGCATATTTACTTATGTACGTGTCACTTCATATCAGAGGTGAATGTTTGGAAGTCTAGTGATGCTGATTAAATGCTTGATTGATTTCTCGTCGCTCCTGAAAGAGTTTTTATCATGACGGGATCATCAGGTCTAACATTGACATTTGATACTGATAAATAAAGTAACGAAGACGATGTTCAACATTTGCAAGGTTTGATATGGTTCATCCATTTTCAGATCCTTCAAGTTTAAATTACTTTACTTCATCATTTTATTTTTTAGTTTCAATTAAAATTTGTCGTTGATTTTTCAATGTCTAAGATTTCAATTACAATAAATGTTGCTTTTGTGAATTTTAGAATGCAAATAGTCAACGTCTGGTGGTATGCCTACCGCGAGTGACGTGAAATCAGCTATTTTGCTCGCATGAATGTGTGAATGATACAATTCTGTGCATTTTTTGTATTCTTGCAATATTGACATATACCTGTAGATCTTGTGTGACCATCAACAAGCACCTATCTAATTGTTTAAAGCGCATCACTTTGCTAGAAGTGCAAACTGATTCAAAGCGATGGCACATTCAAGAACTTACTAAGTGAGAAAAAAGAAATTTTCAATGCCTTACAGAGATAGGAAAAATAGTCGTGTGCCGCATGCGGATTGCTGTGAATTCCCTCAAAATGCTCCGATCAACACGATTCCTTCAGATTCGAAGAATTCAGATCATTGCGTTTGATTTCTCGATAATTTTGGGCCCTCCGATTATAATAAGAAAGTTGATAACAGTCACTGAAAATTCTCACAATTTGGCGTGTTTAATGTTGAACTGGCTGCTGCTCATTATTCGCTTGCTATGGTTATGTCAGCAGCTTGTGCCATTTCATTAACGTTACATGTTCCAATGTTTCCTTTCTAGTCAAACAGAATAAGAGACGACATATCTAATTCTGTGATTCTAACACAAGTGAAAAGTCCGATTTCTGCGATTTCCGTGTGTACATGTACAGGCATTTCGCACGTCTGTGATCGTTCTCCATTAAGACAATTTTACATGCACGGGTTAATTTAACCCGATAAATCTTGTTCTACAACTGGCAGGCACTCAACACACCGGTGTGTCCTGGGAGATCTAAAACGCTTTATCAAGTTTTCATCAAAATTAGGTTTCTTTTTTATTCACCTAGCCTCACGCTGATCACTCACTCATTGCCAACAGTTTTAGCAACTAACAAGCGAAAAACTGATGTTGACATGTTGTCACTGACTTTTTATCAATGTGGAAACGCAATATGCATTCATGCGTATTACCAAGATTCATTATATTTTGACTTTTTTTGCGAAAGGTTTGTTTGTATAATGTTTTAATGCTAAATTTCAAATTCTTCTCCTTGTCTTCATAGGCGAAATGTCGAGGTTCAAATCGTTAAAGTTCACTTAGTGAAGTCTTAACGCATCTAACAGTGTTTAATATATTCCTATATTAAGTCATCGAGATAAGTTAATCGATACAGATGTGATCTCTGTTTTCACAGCCAAAGAAACATCGAATGACAGATTGATTAAGTACTTCTGCATTATCCTGACATTGTCAATAAGATTATCAAGAGAGAGAGAGAGAGAGAGAGTGAGAGAGTGAGAGAGAGTGTGAGAGTGTGAGAGTGTGAGAGTGTGAGAGTGTGAGAGTGTGAGAGTGTGAGAGTGTGAGAGTGTGAGAGTGTGAGAGTGTGAGAGTGAGAGAGTGAGAGAGTGAGAGAGTGAGAGAGTGAGAGAGTGAGAGAGTGAGAGAGTGAGAGAGTGAGAGAGTGAGAGAGTGAGAGAGTGAGAGAGTGAGTGAGTGAGTGAGTGAGTGAGAGAGTGAGAGAGTGAGTGAGAGAGTGAGAGAGTGAGTGAGTGAGTGAGTGAGTGAGTGAGTGAGTGAGCGAGTGAGTGAGTGAGTGAGTGAGCGAGTGAGTGAGCGAGTGAGTGAGCGAGTGAGTGAGCGAGTGAGTGAGTGAGTGAGTGAGTGAGTGAGCGAGTGAGTGAGTGAGTGAGTGAGTGAGTGAGTGAGTGAGTGAGCGAGTGAGTGAGCGAGTGAGTCAGCGAGTGAGTGAGCGAGTGAGTGAGCGAGTGAGTGAGCGAGTGAGTGAGCGAGTGAGTGAGCGAGTGAGTGAGCGAGTGAGTGAGCGAGTGAGTGAGCGAGTGAGTGAGCGAGTGAGTGAGTGAGGGAGTGAGTGAGGGAGTGAGTGAGTGAGAGAGTGAGTGAGTGAGAGAGTGGGTGAGTGAGAGAGTGGGTGAGAGAGTGGGTGAGAGAGTGGGTGAGAGAGTGAGTGAGAGAGTGAGTGAGTGAGTGAGTGAGAGAGAGAGAGTGAGAGTGAGTGAGAGTGAGTGAGAGTGAGTGAGAGTGAGTGAGTGAGTGAGAGAGAGTGAGAGAGAGAGTGAGGAGAGAGAGTGAGAGAGAGAGTGAGAGAGAGAGTGAGAGAGAGAGAATGAGAATGAGAATGAGAGAGAGAGTGAGAGAGAGAGAGTGAGAGAGGAAGTGAGAGAGAGAGTGAGAGAGGAATTGAAAGAGAAAGTGAGAGAGAGAGAGTGAGAGAGAGATTGAGAGAGAGAGTGAGAGAGTGAGAATGAGAGTGAGAATGAGAATGAGAGTGAGAGAGAGAGAGTGAGAGAGACAGAGAGGGAGATGAAAATTGTGTCTCACTAAAACTGTTGAAGTCGAAGTCCGGGTCTAACTACGAATATATCATATTCCACTGACTACCATCTCTGAATCATTCCACTTACAGATATGACGAAGACAACTGGAACACCAAATTTCAAAAGACTAACAGAGAAATGCGGAGAATGCGGCGAAGGGGAGGAGAAGAAAGATTACCTAACATGTGACAAATGCGAAAAATTGTTTCACTATTCGTGCACTGGATTGCCACGCTATGAATTGATAAAATACACGAAAAAGAACAGATATAAGAGAAATTACAGCTGTAGAGAGTCCATAAAGAACATACACCTCATCGAATTTAACAGCATCATGTACGTTATGACAAAATTTGACGGCACTATTCTATTAGCAGATCGCTACAGACGGATGGTGACTGAAAAAGAAGAAGAAAATGAAGAACTCCCAGAAAATATTCGCAAACAAGAAGGCTAGATAAATGAAATGGAAAATGAGATATGCAAATTGCAAAAGATTAACTAATGGCCATTGAAAATGGGAGCACGAACGTACGAAGCCGAACTTGTGGAGAAAGAGAGACGATCAATGAGTTGACGAGAAGCAGAAGAAATTACGATGATGATGATGACAATTAAGAAGAGCGAACAACAACCAAAAGAGAAGAGCAACCACAACCGACAGAGGCAATTAATGAGAACAAGGCAATACGAAAGGAAATGGAGCTATCCAAGATTATGCTATCCGACTTGAGCAGCAAAATCCGAGAACAACAACAGCAACAACAACAGCAGTCAAGCAACATCAATACGTGGACAAACAACATCAACATAATCAGCAAGTGCTACAAATGTGGATTATATGGACACATGGACCGTAACTGCTTCACTAGAGCAATGTACAACAACAGAAGACCAAATTACCAAAGATACAGCAGCTTCTACCGACCAAGATCCAAAAATTGCAACGACAACAACAACTACCACAGACGACGATACCAAGGACCAAATAACAATCCGTACCCGCATTACCAAGAACCACAGTACTACGTGCCACCTCCACCCACAAAATTAGATTCATCTGCGCGCGCCTCGGTTTCCTAGAAAGGAAGAATTCTATGTAACCTTAATATCGAAATGGCACATCACAGGATTAGACAACTTGCTCCTTCTCGAATGGATAATTCGTGTATCGCTTGCTATTGGAAATGGCAAACAATAAGCTGTCAGCAAAGGACACCAGAGCCAGTGAGAGATGTGTGCGTGCTGTGATATCACTTCGCACACACCAAAACACACATCGATGCGTGGCTTCGATTCAATGTATGCACTATACAGTGAGCAATGCCGAGGAGAGGATCATTAAGTGAACTAATTTTCGTACGCCTGCTACTTTCTTTAATAATGATCGGAAGGGTCAACATTATGGAGAAAACTTGTGGGCAATGATCTGAATTCTTCGAATCTGAAGGAATTTTGGCAATCGAAGCACTTCGCTGGAACTCACATTAATCCGCAAGCGACGCACGACTTTTTTTCCTATCTCTGTAAGGTATTAGGAATTCCTTCTTGCCCACTTAATAGGCTCCTCAATGTGCCGTCCATTTCGTATTAATCACACTTCTAGCAAACCGAAGCAGATAAACAAAATATTTAATTCTGTGCCTCCACCTCAATACCCCTACGGACTGACGCAGCTTGGTGCCCCTTCTCATCCAGCCGCGACTACTGAACAGCACCCCATGCAGACCGTTTGATGCTGACATAGGAGAGGAGACAACAATTGATAAGTATGATCCTGCTGAATATCAAAATCATGATAAATGCAACACTATCAAAATATTTTATATCAACATAAATGGCCTAACTGAAAATAAAATCAAATACACGTATTTAATGAATGATGCCAAAAATTCACAGATTGTATGTTTTACGGAAACTCATATTGATTTTGAAAACGAACCTATTGTCATGAATGCTTACACTGCTACTCATTCCAGTTTTAAAAGGAAGAACATGCTTTGCAGAAACGTCAAAGGAGTTTCTATATTTCTTAAGGAAAACTCAAATATAGCTAATGTCTCTAAAATAATACCTGAAAATGGCAGACTTATAATTATGAAATTATCTAATGATGACTGGAAAGATATAAATGACATATACCTCATCTTATGTTACCGGGATAACCGGCTGAGAAAAGCATGTAAGCATGCTGAGAAAAACGACTTCAGCAGAATAAATATATATATCAGATTATAAAATGAAAAATGCAGGCAGGCTGTTGTGCGGTCGTCTTTCCGCGCAGCTCCTGTTTGCGGCTTGCTTTCAGCTTTGTTGCTTCTGCTAACTATACTTAACCGCCATCGTGTTATTCTCTCCACCTCAACCTCAGCACCCACCTTGTATTATTGATTACGAACCTCAGCTTCTTGCTATTCTACAGATATTTTACCATGGATTTACTTCATTCATTTACATTAATTGCTTTCTCGCATTTTCCATTTCTCCAGTCATGATCAGACATAATAGTTGCTTAGTCATCACTCATCGTTGCAACTGCTTATCAATCCCTCGCTCGCTCTGTACTTAGTGGATACATCGCTTACCGTCTGCTGACCTTTATCTCATCACACAACGTTTTGATCGGCTCGCTTGGCAGTGTGGCAGTGTGCAGTGTGTTTCCCCTGCATCAATCCAACGACTTCTTGTGACCATACGCCTGCAACGCGCTTCTGTGTTTTCGTAATTGCACTCACCGAATTACTTTTGTATTTTGAGTCAAGAAATAAAGATTATTATTATTATGTAATCATGATTGGTAACATGAACGGCAGCATTGCTGCGAGAAATGATAACGATTTCCTGAATATTCTAGCAAGATCATCATATGACAAAGCAGGTAAAGAATATTGGTAAAGAATTGATAAACTTCTGTATTGATGTTTCTCTTATAATAGCAAACGGAAGATTTGAAGAGGGAAAATTTACGTATTATAAAATTCATTTTGATTCAAATTGATAGGGTTCATAGATCAGTCATTGATTATCTAATGATCTCGGAATCTATCATGACACGAATAAAGACCTTCGAAATAATGGAACCAAGATTATATACAGATTATGTTCCACTTCGCATAGAAATCATTGCTTAAGAAAAAAATGCAATCTAATTTAAAGCACTATCCCCACATCATATCGTGTAACAATAGAACTAAAAGATCGAAACCTTTTAAATGGACTACTGATGGTGAAAATAAATTCAACTTCTCAAATTTTCGAAAACAATGCAATCAGTTGCTACAAGAAATAAAAGAGAATGACTTAGCAGAGAAAGAAGTCTATGATACACTTATTATTAACACTGCGAAAACCACTCACAAAAAATAGTAACCGACAAACTATTTATTCTATAGAAACAAGACAACTAAGACAAAAATATAAAACAAGTGTGGAAGAACGAAAAGCAATCAAAACGGACGAAAATTTAACATTATTGCTGAAGACAAAGAAATATTTGAATAAGGAGATGAAAAAGGAAAAACGGAAGTTACAATCAGCGAAATTAACAGATTTAGAGGACGCTGAAATAGGAAACGACAGCAAGAAATTCTGGCAGCTAATGAATAATATCAGCGAATAATATCATGTTCCACTGACTACCATCTCTGTGAATATTCCACTTGCAGGTGAGTTAAACCCAAGACATGTATGCTTCAATAGTTAGATGAATGCTTAGCGCTTGCATGTGTCGATTCACCAAAATCTCTAACTTAAATAATGATTCTGCAATCGCTATGTTAAACTCTATGTTAAACCTTGATATTCCTCTGTCATATCGACTGATTACTTTGAGTTTATTTTCATTTAAACCACTGACATCAGTAGGTGTCTATATCTTTGTAATGTATAATCGGTAGGAGGTTATCAGCGTTTAACTCCTGCATTTAACCTCCTGCAATCACTATCTATGAACTGCTGGGAAATCTCAGTACTGCAAAACAAATGTAATGTAATGGAAATCTTAATAGTAAAAACCTTTTACTGTGGTGTAATAATTTATGGCTATAATGTAGATATGTTACATCAATGTGTTGTTGATATCAACGGTTTAAATATCTTAATACCATAATGACATCTAACCCTAAACCATTTTGGAAATCTTAGTAGATATCAGTGGTTTAAATAAGATATCTACCTGATTTACGGAGTTAAACCATGAAATCTACTCGTCTTCGCTGCGCTCCGACTCGTAGATTATCACTGGTTAACTCCTAGAATCAGGTAGATATCATATACATATTGCCGGACTTCGACTAGAAAACTACTTAAATTACAAAATGATTCGAATGTGAATTTGAGACGTGGAAATGTTTGCGTGTGGATGCGCTTGTCAATAAGATGTGAAGCAATTACTAAAATAAGAATTCAACATTCCCGCGACAACCGTTTGGAATATGATATCATGTATCTGATGCACTATAATACATTTGCCATCATAAAGTTGCATGATGTAATGACAAAGTGGCTAGTTTCTGAGTTGTGCAATGGTTTGAGTGTTATATTTTTTGATATAAGCAAAGCATTTGACACTGTGCCGCAACATCTACTTCTTCGTAAGCTCATTTCGAAATCCACTGTCCATGGTGGTCAAATTCCCTTTGGTTTTATTAAGTGGCTGTATTCATATTTGAACAATCGGTTTCAATCAGTATGCCTAAATGGTGTGTACAGCAACTTTTCAGAAGTGACAAGCGGAGTGATTGGACCGCTGCTATACATATTTTTTGCAAGTGATCTACAATTATGTCATTGTTTTCCTGAGGTTGCATTAATAAAGTACGCTGATGATACTGCTGTTGCAGTGCCAATTTTTGAACAAAAGGCTGAACGAACAAATGATGTCATCAACTTTGTGAATTCTTGGTGTCTTGAAAACGAAATGAATTTAAATCTCACCAAAACCAAACACCTGTTTGTTAGTCGAAGTATCGATGTAAACAGAATCTCATCGCAGTTTACCATTGAGCTCTCGCAAACTGCTAAGTATCTTGGTGTTTATTTCAATGAAAATTGTACATGGAAAGATCATTTTCAGCATATCGCAAAGCAAGCCCGTAAAAGCCATTATGCTCTTCAATCCTTGCGCTTTTCCTTATCCAGCGAACAATTGAAATCAGTATACATATCAACTATCAGGAATGCTATGGAGTACGCGTCTGCGGCTTTCTGTGGTGCGTCAAGATCAGAAGTTCAAATTTTAACTAAAATTCAGGACCGCTGTCACAGACTTTTTTGTGAATCAACCGACTGTGAATGTCTCCCGCCCCTAATTCAACGATTTGAATATTTTGCTTGTGAAATTTGGAAGACAATCATGGAAACTGACTCACACCCGCTGAATTATCTGATTCCTACGAAGCTGCCATCTGGACGTTTTTCTGTTCCTAAAAGTAGAACAATCCGAAGACAGAAAACTTTTATTCATAAAGTCATAGAACTACATAACCTCAAGTTTGTGCGTTGATTTTCCTTGTATTCACTTGAATTTGATTTTGATTTTCATTCTATAAATAAAAAACCTCTATCTATCTATCTATCGATCTTATGATTACTTGAATTTGAAAAAGGAAAGTGATTTTGGTTACTCGGTTATAATGTTCTCAAAACTTGATAATTAAATGCATGTACTCAATCACAGTGCTTCGTGATAGATGTATCTATGAACGATTAAATGCATATGTTAAAATCAAAATTCATGATGAAATACTGACTACTATCAATTTTTCATGCGTCTCCTCTCCGGTCAGTGATTTTAGATTTGAAAGTTCTTGCAGAATTTTCAATGTCAACAGTTGGCTTCGTCATAGTTGCCCATCACTTCATTTTATCATCCTCCCATCGTACTTATTTTATCACATCATATGATGTCGTCGAATACATGACATCACTGAATCATTTCATCATTTTATCATTTCATTTAAACGTCATCAATATTTTGTCAAATGTTTTGACTAATACGCATTTTCAGTTCTTGAGAGAGAGAGAGAGAGAGAGAGAGAGAGAGAGAGAGAGAGGAGAGAGTAGAGAGAGAAAGAGGGAGAGAAGATTAGACAGCTCTCCCTCGTGCCACTCGCGCTATGGTCCGCTACTATACTCAGGAAAAACGCAGATGCGAGGAGACCCGGGTTTCGAGGTCTTTCTCAATCCTCGAGGGTAAATTTTAATGAAATGAAATGATGAAAGGGTTATGGGTACAGAATGAGCGGAGATACATGAAATGTGATCAGAAGACTATTATTTACAATTATGGATTGAAGGGTTCAATGTACAGGCTTATGCTGAATGACAAATGGATCGATGAATTGATTGACATGGATTAACAGATTGAGTGATGAAGCTAAGTGGCAACCTTAGTTAGGCCTATGTGACAATAGTTGTTTGAGATTTCTATGTTTAGTAAAGACTCTAGTAGTTTTAGTAATTCCTGAACAAATGCCATGAATTGTATCAGCAACGCGATCGGAACAATGACTAAGTGGTAGGATCAATTTAGTTTCATTTGATGTATTAACATTTAACGCGATATTCAAGCCATTGTTAACAGTGTCTAATCTATTGATCCAGACATTTTCTCTGTGAAGTCTTTTAATTTCGTTTTTTGCAAATTTCTAGACCGCAGAAATGGAAATTATCAATTGAACAGGGTGGAATGTTAAAATGCTCAGCTGGGCTTGAGTAAGTAATATTTTTGTTGCGAATGGCTGAAATATGATCAAGGATCCTACGCATCAAAGGTCTGGAAGTCTGCCCAACATACCGAATATTGCAATTTGAACAACTTATTAAATAAATTACACCAGATGTTTTGCAATCTAAATTGTGGACTATAGGATACATGATATTAGTATTTGAATTAACTGTATCGACGTTGCTTGAAAACTGGCAAACTTTGCATGTTGCAGTAGAACAGGGCTTGAAACCTGGATTCCAACTAATTTTTTGATTAGTATTGGTAAGCACTGATTTAGTTGTTTGTCTCAAGAAAGATCTAGAATAATTCTGGCTACGCCAGACAGGTTTAACTAATTTCAAAGTATTCTGAAAGTCGTCTTTAGTTGACGAGTGGGTTGCAAATCTATAAATTTGACTATAAATAACACCCTTGAAAGTGTGTCTAGGGTGATAGCTCGTCTTGTTTAAGATGAGGTGAGAATCTGTTTCTTTGAAAGAAGTACGGTACCTGAGGGTGTTGTCAAATTTATATATTTCAAGGTCCAGAAATTGAATTTTATCAGTACCGATGTTGGCGGAAACTTTTATGTTATTATGTTGCGTATTTAAATACTTAACGAATTCCAGAAATTCATCTTTGTTACCAGGCCAGATACCAAAGATGTCGTCCTGAAAACGGATCCAGAGAAAAGGCTTAACGTGATATGATTTTAAGGCATTTGACTCCCAAAAATTCATGAAAATGTTGCAAAAAGATCCTGAAAATGCTCCTCCCATACTGGCCCCACAAGTTTGAAGCCAGTATGTGGAATTGTATTGGAAATCATTGTTATTTAGCAGTAATTTCAATAAAGTTAAAATTGTCAAGTCAGGTCTAGATCTGTCAGGCTTACGTATGAAAATGTCAGATATGATTTCAAGTGTTTGATCAACCGGTACTTTTGTGTATAGGGATTCTACATCGAGAGTAAAGAGGAGGCTGTTATTCGGAGAAATGGTCTGTCGTAATATTGCTATTACATGGTTCGAGTCCAATAAATACGAAAAAGAGTCTTGGGCTATAGGTTTTAGAAA
This sequence comes from Prostheceraeus crozeri, assembly GCA_907163375.1. Classification (NCBI taxonomy): domain Eukaryota; kingdom Metazoa; phylum Platyhelminthes; order Polycladida; family Euryleptidae; genus Prostheceraeus; species Prostheceraeus crozeri. Next base: position 70,126 of record CAJQUW010001817.1, read on the forward strand.
ATAGTCTTGAAAGGATGCGACATTCCGGCTAACGGAATTGACATCGGATACAATGGGCCTCCCTGGGGGCATGTCGTCGTAAGGCCAAACGGGTTTGTGAATTTTTGGTAAGATATTGAATGTTCTATCTGAAGGATCTACATTTGGCATCAAAAAATCAAATTCTTTTTTGCTTATCATTTTTTTACTTTCTAAATGTTCAAGACATTGTTTGATTCTCTGGTCAAGCCTTGTTGTCAAAGGCGTAAAAATTTCTACATAATTAGAGTCTTTGAGTTGTCTCAATGCTTCTCTGTCATATGCGTTTTTAGAAACAATAGTCCATCGCTGACCCTTATCGGCCGGTCGTATAACTACCTCGGCTTGGTTCAGTCTCTCAATTTCAGATAGCTCATTAGGACACAAATTGACAGGAGGATAGCATGTTTTGCAATTATCAAGAATCGAATCAACCGCTGAAAAAATAATTTTGGACTTTTCTAATATATTTGGAGGTACTAGTTCTTTAGGGGGCCATTTATTAGATTTAGTGGTACCGAATCGGTTATTAAATTTGGATTTGCTCTTTGGTTTAGATATATAAGAAAATTGCCAGTGTAATTTACGAACATAATCTTGAACGTTTAATCTTATTTTTTTGTGAGGACAAATTTTGGGGGTTGGTATAAATGTTGGGGTTTTAGAAAGCAATTTGTAAGTATAGAAATTAGGTTGAAAATTTCTATCGAGAATAATAGTATTCGACATCATGCTGCCACTTAGCTTGAACGCGAACTCAAAAAAGTGTCAAAAATACGACTGAGTGACAATTTAGTGCTTGGTGAAAAAAACATTATTATCAACAATGAAAGGATCAGGAGGCATAATTGCGACACATTCATCTTTACATTGGTTACGAATATAATCATTTAATGCCTGCACATTGGATTTTTCGGTTTCTGAGAAATTATCAGCAATGCCTCCCAAAACAAAAAAGCGGTTGGCATTAGGATACTTCTCCTTGAGGAGAGTAATGAGGGATTTCACACATTTTGTATTAGTTATGGGGATATTTTTGTAATCCAAGGTGCTGATGCAAAAAATGATGTTTTTTATTTTGTCCTGTTTCTTGCTTAATTGGCTAAGCACAGTTTTCCAATGGTGCAATTTCCCATTATCATGGGAACAAATAGTAGCATTTGCATTACTGTAAAACCTTATATTATGGTCACCAATTATGAGAGTTTCACTACTGGATGACTCACTCACAACGTCCTCAAGGTTTGGCATGGAATTAGATCGCTGCCTCAAGCGTTCAGGTGGAATGACACTGCCGAAAATGTCTAATTGCCTTTTCCTTGATGGTCTGACAGTTGGAGAAGGACTTGTTGTAGCAGCATTTTCTTGGTTCTGAGTGGATGTAGTAGATGGGGCTGGAATGCCGTTTAATGAGGATCCGGTGTTTGGTACTGGGTTCTCTGGAGCTTGATCTTGTTCAGTCTGAGAGCAGGCTCCTTCGCGATCATTGCTGAGTACAATTGGAGCAGCTGCTTGGCTGGTTACCGCTTCGTTGATATTCGGGATGGATTGAGTCTTTGACTGTCCCCAGCCATCGGATTCATCATCAGTGAGATCACAGATTAGCTGGGCATCTTGGATGTGGTCAATTGATTGGTCGATGACGGCTTTTGCGAGTCTCTGGCCAAGTTGCTTTGTTGCCCAATTGGTGGCAATTTTGAGGGAATTCTTCATGACATCACTATGGATTGCATTCAACCGTATTTGGTCAGTTGTCTCTTCTAGGATTTTGGAGTAGTGTGTTTTCATTGCACTCTGAAGGTTTTTGGCCCACGTATTGGCAAGGTGCTTGGCGATATCCTTGAAGGTTTCGTTGATAAATGCTGGTTTTGGAAATCTCGAGAGGGTTGAAACTGTCTTTTGGAAGGACACTGGGGTCTTCTGGAGGCAGTGCAAATGATGGATGCATTTAAAGACAACGAAATGCATACGAGTTACATGGAAAAATTCCTTTGGAACTTTCAATGGAATTGACGTAGAACGTGCTGGTCCGGATCTTGGAGGATGGCCCGCATTTTGGTATTGGAGAGGCAATTGATTGCGGTGCTGCTGATTTGAGTATTGTAGATGGAGGAAATTATTTGATTGGGAGAATCCGCCTTGCAAAGATGGAGCTGTTCTGGCGACCGCCGCATACGATTGTTGACCATGGTTCTACTGAGAATTCGGTCGGTATGGAGGGTGGACAGGGTTAGGTAGTAGAAATCTTCGTTGCATGCTTTGGATGAAAAGAAGAAGACCACAGGCTCTGGGCAATGAGGAGTAGAGAGAGAAAGAGGGAGAGAAGATTAGACAGCTCTCCCTCGTGCCACTCGCGCTATGGTCCGCTACTATACTCAGGAAAAACGCAGATGCGAGGAGACCCGGGTTTCGAGGTCTTTCTCAATCCTCGAGGGTAAATTTTAATGAAATGAAATGATGAAAGGGTTATGGGTACAGAATGAGCGGAGATACATGAAATGTGATCAGAAGACTATTATTTACAATTATGGATTGAAGGGTTCAATGTACAGGCTTATGCTGAATGACAAATGGATCGATGAATTGATTGACATGGATTAACAGATTGAGTGATGAAGCTAAGTGGCAACCTTAGTTAGGCCTATGTGACAATAGTTGTTTGAGATTTCTATGTTTAGTAAAGACTCTAGTAGTTTTAGTAATTCCTGAACAAATGCCATGAATTGTATCAGCAACGCGATCGGAACAATGACTAAGTGGTAGGATCAATTTAGTTTCATTTGATGTATTAACATTTAACGCGATATTCAAGCCATTGTTAACAGTGTCTAATCTATTGATCCAGACGAGAGGCGAGAGAAGAGGAGAGAGAGAGAGAGGAGAGAGAGAGAGGAGAGAGAGAGAGAGAGAGAGAGAGAGAGAGAGAGAGAGAGAGAGAGAGAGAGAGAGAGGAGAGAGAGGAGAGAGAGGAGAGAGAGGAGAGAGAGATAGAGAGAGAGACTAGTAGCAGAAGTAGGCACTTATCAAAATCGCAATACATATAGAAATTGTGTTTGTAAGTTATGTGACCAAGAAGGAATTGAAGATATCTATCATTTTATCGTTGCATGTCCAGCATACAGCAATGAAAGAAGTGCGCTAATATCGCATCTGAAAGATGCCACTCAATCCTATTTCTATTTTTTTTCATACGTACATCTTTTATTCAATAAAAGAAATAACAATGATCGACAGGGATTTACAAAAGGTAAGTAAATGAGAAACGTCTTAGAAAAGGGAAAAGAAAGTTAGTGGAAACATGTAGCCTCAATCTCCGACCGACCTATCGACGTCTCAAGGCGCTTGACAATGCTTTGTGCATTACTTCTGACAAGGGCCATTGATATCCGACCGCAAACAGACATAACCGTGTCAGATAAATTGGCTCCCATTTGAATAGCTAAGCGGCGAGACAATCGCGCAACAAAACTCATCGCTTCGTCACCCAAACCGCCATATGCTGTTACCACAAAAGGTAGGCACACCCACCCAAGCTCGCGACTTTTCGCCCCATTTCGCCACATTTTGTCCGTATTTCTTGTCAGCCGCTGCCGATGTGACATGTCGAACTGTCAAACTCGCTCCAGTTAAATGTGTCATGTTGAGCGGATGAGTGACAGTTACATCCAGTGCATCATATAATACATTCTGAATCTTATTGTGTCGTGTGACGACATCACCTTCACGGTGGGTTTAAAACTTTTTTACCCTCGAAAAATTGTCCATGTTAAATTCTTGCGCAATTTTGATCTACAGTGGTTACTGATTGCATCGACACCAATTTTAAAAAAATCGACAGCTGTCCAACCGATTTACAGGCCAAAACGCATATCATATTACTTATAAAATTGATGTTGCAGTATTGAAGTGAACAGCAGTCGTCCAATATAATTTTGAGCTGGAATCCATTTCTTGACTACTGAAAATAATGTCTACTGACCAGCAACTATGTTCTAGAGTTGTCACCGGTACACAGCGGTCCTATTTGTAATCACTTCATGTACTAGGTGTTATAATTGAGCCGACATAGAGTCCAACTTTTTCAAAACTTCATAAAAGACATCATGGCATGATTGATCTATTGGTAGTAAAAGCACAAGCACAAAAATACAAAATTCGCTCTCAACTGCAACTTCAACATGCAAAACAAAACAAGTTAGAATGAATTAATTGTCATTTTTCCGCAGACAACTCAAATTTGTCGACTATTATATTCAAGCACTGCTTGGAGAAGTCTTTGAGAAAATGAGGGATGATTGAGAGGCACCTGGTATTTCAACCAAAATGGTTTGAAATTAGAATGTAGGGACTCAGATGCCTGCTCGGAATAGGGCCCTAGTGGAAGACATTTTCTCTCACAAAAATCAATCACATCAAAAAATCAACCTGGAGTTACAGGTTTTTCAAGACTCAAGTAGCTTGTTTGAAAATTGTGTATGTTTTGAACATACTCTGGACTCAGTCGGCTACCAAAGCAGCTGTCGACAACCTTTCGCAAGTCAGACAACACTTGAATATACTTTAAAATATGAACTGGGCATATTAGACGAAGCAAATCAACAGTCTTAAGAAGTTTTCGACATGAGTTGCCGTCAAATGTGCCACCACGAATAGTTGACCTAATCAGATGACAGGAATCGGGCCATATAGTAGCCTCGGACCATTCTTTCAACATGTGGTCATAATCGAATTAACAGCACCCATCATGAGATGAAGCTCTGGGGGAGGTATGAAATTGACTACCGCATTTTTGTCGTCATCCTTTATTATCAGCAAATGAACACAGTTAGAATAATTCCTTGCTAGTTTCGGATCAGCACCCTCGCGATGCCAGCTCCAGAAACTTTCTGAAATGGTTCTCAGAGTTCTCAATTGTCCCCTACAAGAAAGTTTACCTTTCTCAACGTCGCACCATGCACAAGGATGGCAAGAAGAATGGGCATTTAGTCCCAACATAATGTTGATCATCTTAAGATCGAGAGCGTCGGTAAGATTTGGAATTACAGTCTTCTTCAATTTCTTCTTCAACTCGCACGCAATAACACGCCTCAAGTGTGTGAATAATGTAACGAATGAGTCATAGATTAATAATAACATCAATAGCTATCTATCTTTGATGAAGGCATTCAAACATACACTTAGCACAATTGAAAACGCACCACCTGTCAAATCCAGCTAATTCGAAGTAAATCGCTTCGATTGAATATGGAATGAAGGACGCACGCTAATTGACATAGATATCTGCACGACGGCGGTCTGGTGGTGGGATTGCGTAATTGTTCAGACTGAATTACTGAAGCAAGCATTATTATTACCGAATCACTTAGCAAGCATCTGTTCAAATTGATCTTCGATCGTGAAGTATAAAATTAACGACTTATTATGGGAAATGACGGTTTTGTGAAAAATCTTAAGATGGTGCGTCAAATGTCTGATGCCGAAAGATGGCGTGCTATTGGAATGCTTGACGCTGGAATGTCCCTTCGGGCAGTCGGACGACATTTCGGTCGTTCGCATACGACGATTTCCCGACTTCTCAAGAAAGCGAGAGCAAATGGTACCGTGGCACATGCTGGCGTTGGTGCAGTTCGTCACACAACTGCCAGAGCTGACCGGCGATTGCTCAGAATGGTGCGAGGCAATCCCACACTCCCCGCAACTCTTCTACGACTGATGTGGGGCGAAAGAAGTCGCAGAGGCAACATCCTGAGCTCGGGTACCATAAGAAATCGGCTTCGAGAGCAATGACTTCGCTCAAGGAAGATGCGCAAATGCCCCAGATTAACACCTGCGCATGTGGCACGAAGAGAGCGGTGGGCGATGCAACGAGTTCACTGGAGACTACCACAATGGAGACGTATCATCTTCACTGACGAAAGTCGGTTTCGTCTGTTCCGCAATGATGGCCGCATTCGTGTTTGGCGTGTGCCACGCCAAGAGATGCTGCAGCAACACGTCCAGCCTACTCATCAGCAACAGGGGCCATCCGTTCACGTGTGGGCAGGCATCACCCTGACGGCAAGACCGAGCTGGTAGTGCTCAACACGAACGTGACTGGTGAGCGTTATGCTGAACTGCTGCAAACGCATCTTCTGCCATTTGCGACTCGAACATTCGGAGACGTGGCCAACTGGATCCTGCAAGATGATAACGCACCTTCGCATTGTGCATACAATGTGACGCAGCTGAAGGAAAACTTAGGGATACGGACTCTTCGCTGGCCATCAAGGTCGCCGGACATGAACCCGATCGAGCACGTGTGGGATTATCTGAAGCGCCAAGTTCAGCAGCGGGACCCGCCTTCGCAAACACTGCGTGAATTACAAGAGACAGTGGTTGCAGTTTGGCAACAAATTCCTCAAAATTTTCTGAGACGGCTCGTCCTCAGAATGCCGCGACGAATCAATGCGTTATTGACTGCTCGCGGAGGTTATACCCGCTATTAACTTGTACAAGTATAGATGTTATGTTTAATAATTACTTTTCTTAATCACTAAAAGTTTGTCCTTTTCATTTACATGTTATGTTTAATAATTTCTTTTCTTAATCACTAAAAGTTTGTCCTATTCATTTACATTAGCTGTCAATCATGTCATTAGACCCCTGACCGCCGTCGGGCAGTAGCACAGATATCTATGTCGGTTAGAATGCGTCCTCCATTATCAATCGTGTATAGCGATCAATTTGACGGATTTGACAGGTGGTGCGTTTTCAATTGTGCTAAGTGTATTTCTATTAGTGCAACTGATTCCATAGACATATTTGATCTGATAGATATCTTGTCTTGATTTGACAGAAATGCGTGATAGAATGATACAATTCAATTCAGGACTGCTGGCACCACAGAATTAGACAGGTCATCTCTTCTTCTGTTTGACTAGAAAGGAAACATTGGAACATTCAACGTAGATGAAATGGCACAATCTGCTGACATAATACCATAGCAATCGAACAATGAGCAGCCAGTTCAACATTAAACACGCCAAATTGTGCAAAGTTTCAGTGACTGTTATCAACCGGATCACACAGCAAAGAGACGCAGTCGATGTCAAGTTCTGCAGAGAAGTTTGTGAACGTTTTTTCGTGCGCCTGCTAACTTTTTTAAAAATGATCGGAGGACCCAACATTATCGAGAAAACTTTTGCGCAATGATCTGAATTCTTCGAATCTGAAGGAATCGCCGCGATCCGAGCATTTTGAAGGAATTCACAGCAATCCGCAAGCGACGGACGACTATTTTTCCTATCTCTGCAAGGTATTAAAAATTTCTTTTTGTCTACTTAATACGTTCCTGCATGTGCCATTATTTTGATTCAGTTTGCACTTCTAGCAAAGTGATACAGTTAAAAAATCTAATTCTGTGGCTGGCACACTTTGCCGACAGCAACCGTGATACGAAGCCAAACGATTAATTAAGATAGATATCTGAAACTAATAATCCAGATGTTGCTGATGACATTCATCTGAATACTCAGGAACACGGATGAAGTGAGAAAATGTTAGAAAATTGATTACTTCCTAGGTAGTCTTATCAAAACACATATCAAAGACAACTGTAGGACACAATTGTCAAACAGTAGATATTATTTGCAGAAGCCAAGAAATACATTCCAGCTCAAAATTATATTGGACGACTGCTGTTCTCTTCAATACTGCATGCAACATCAATTTTATAAGTAGTATGATATGCGTTTTGGCCTGTAAATCGGTTGGACAGCTGTCGATTTTTTTAAAATTGGTGTCGATGCAATCAGTAACCAGTGTAGATGATTGTTATCTAAAACTTAGTCATGGACAGTTGTCGTCTTCATCAATAATGCATCATCAATTTTGTAAGTAGTATGATAAGCGTTTTTTGCCTGTAAATCAGCGAGACAGCTGTCGATTTTCTTAAAATTGGTGTCGATGCAATCAGTAACCACTGTAGATGATTGTTATCTAAAACTTAGTCATGGACAGTTGTCGTCTTCATCAATAATGCATCATCAATTTTGTAAGTAGTATGATAAGCGTTTTTTGCTTGTAAATCAGCGAGACAGCTGTCGATTTTCTTAAAATTGGTGTCGATGCAATCAGTAACCACTGTAGATCAAAATTGCGCAAGAATTTAACATGGACAATTTTTCGAGGGTAAAAAAATTTTAAACCCACCGTGCCTTCATTCCTGCTCGTCAGGGCATGATGCCCTAAAGGATCCATTGTTGTAGATTGATGAAAAGGACAGTTTTTGCCAGGTTGGTTCAAGGGAAGTCCTAACCACCACTTGACTGCTACATCATTTCATTTGGTTGCAAAGTCAATCCGAGACCAGGTGAAGAAACAACTTTCAGCCAATCGGATGCATGAGGAGCGGATATGTTTTCTAAACGTACCATGTCCGCTGTGGTTGAATTCTGTAATAGCAGTCGTTCCAATTCTTTTTCAATCTTCATTGGAAAGCGATGTTGGACGGATTTTAAATCCAAGTCTTTTAAAGTATCAAAATCAACACTATCACTCGAAGAAATGCGCAAGTTTATGTGTCTCACTGCTGCTTCACAATTAGTTGTAAGCTCTAAACCAGACTTCAAGAAAGATGCAATAAATGCCGCACCAGCGTGTTCCGAAACTGACCGAAGACCTAAGCCTCCATTCTTAATGGCGAGCTGCGCTTGTTTCCATGCCACATCCGTACACTGAATGGCGGTGCACTCCTCCAAGGCTTTCCGCATACAATCGTCAGATTTCTTTAGGGCGTCAGTTGATTGTTCGACAGGTGTAGTTCTTGCAATGTGAACAAAGCGGCAAAATCCTGAACAACGCCGAAGAATAGCAAGGGCAACTTGAGGATTGTTTAGTTCACTCAATGCATGAAGAAGTTCACCGGCCTTTCCAATCTTCTTAGAGATGAAGGCATCACAAAATTCTGCATTTCCAATCGGTGAAACAAGAATTTCAAAATTTGGTATATTCGATCTCTTAATGCTCTGATTGAGGAAATTCAAGTTTGAGCGACTGAAAACTTCGCATTTCAAAAAGTTGACCTTCAGGTCTGTCGTAGGAGTAGCTTGATCAAGACATTCGATTACACGCACAATAGATTCACGTGATCCAGCGAAAACACCGTCATCAAGATACCAGGCATGAAAGACTAGGGACACGGAATTCGAAATTGAGCGGATTATGCACTGTAATCCCAAGGAAAACAATAAAGGACCGAGAGGGTCTCCCTGCTGCACGCCTGTTTCTGATGTAAGCGTCCCCATAGGATGACGTAAAATGGGATGTGCTCCATAACATGCGTTTATCCATGCAAGCAATTCTGGAAAGTGATTTCGGCATTCATTGAAAATAAGCTGACGGGAAATAGAGTTAAATGCGTTCGCCATATCAACTTTTAGAATAATGAAATCATCATCATTCCAATGAGCATCTATTATTCTTCGTAGATGGTGAATACTTTTTTCGGTACCACTCGGACAGGCAACTCCAAATTTATGGGGATGGAAGAAATCAGCAGCTTTGCTTCTTAGTGCTGTACAAGCACATTTGCTCGCAATTCTGCGAAGAATTTCACCTGCAGCAATAGGTCTAATGTCTTTATCTCCTTTTCTTAGAGCGGTCACATTTGCGCTCGCAAGAATGTGAAGAATTTCAGGTGCTGCAGAGCTGCGTAACATAATATTTACTATGCTGCGAAGTGAAGTACAAATGGGTACTGATGGTGTTGCCTCATTAGCAGTTCAATGATGTGTGGACAGCGCAAGCCAGATGAGCCACATGCCGTATCACTTGGGAATGAACGCAAAATAGCCAATATATCAAAGTCAGATGGAAGTTGAAGTGGATCACTGTCACTGCTAATGGATGGAATTGTTGGTGGAGGGGAATGTGGGTGCTTCTCGACAAGTAAATTCCAAGTTTCTGGTGTATTTGGGGCTGTACCACTAGAGGTAAGGACGCGAGCAGCTTTACCAAAGAGTCCATCTTGTGCCAGACTCTTATTGCCGATTCAATTTTTGCCTCCAATTCTCTTGCAGGATTTCTCTGCCTTTTGGATGAGTTGTTATGCGACGCTGAGCATTTTGCCATTTCCCACAGTTCAATACATTCTCCATTTGACCATCTTCGACAATACTCAGTGATATTCGGACGCTTATGTTTTCGACCAGCCCTTTTACAGGAAGGTAGTACACATTTTGGTAACATAAGTAAACGTGACCATGCTTCTACTGTGTTGGATGAAATGAAGTCTTGTAAAGCTTTTGAAAGAACAAGACCAAAAAGATTGACGAGCTGAACTGGTAATGTGCTTCAACGTTGCGCGAGGGAGGCTCATGATTTCTTCTAATGTTGGGAGAGTTAGAGAGGGTGATTTTTCGTCATTAATGGTATAATTTTGATTCACACATTTATGAGAATTTTGCCTAGATAAGGCAACGATGCGTTTGCAACGGCAGATATACTTGCCATGTGTTTTGAGCCAAGTTTGTGGGACGGTGCCTGGCAATACATCTTTTATATGACTCTCCATATGTTTAATTCCACTCGTTGAAGCATATCGTGTGTTACAACCTGTAACGCAACACAAAGTACCGGGACCGGTATAGACTCTTGAGTTCGAGTCAATTGGTGAAGTATTTGACGCATCTTCGGCAGAAATTGTTTCAGATTGATTAGGTTTCCATGTTCTCGACTGTTCGATGACAGCGTCGATAACTAGATCCAGTTTATCCAAACTGCTAACTTCTGTGGCCATTACTTCATCATCCTCACTCATAATTGAGAGCCGATGGCTCGAGGTTATGTATACAAAAGAATTGTATACAAAAGAAAAAAATGTATCCTATTTCTATGAATTTTATGAATTCTTTGACCATTGGACATGTTAAACCGATAGACGAGTACATTGATAAGGCAATGAACATCAGAAGTCATAGATAGCTGACTGCAGACTGTTCAATCTACATTTAAGAAGTGTTTTGTATGATTGACCATGGATCCATCGATTGACTTATCTCAACAACTGGATTATTGAAAGAACAATGACGTCTGAGATCATCGATAGCGGACTGCAGACTGTTCAATCTACATTTAAGAAGTGTTTTGTATGATTGACCATGGATCCATCGATTGACTTATCTCAACAACTGGATTATTGAAAGAACAATGACGTCTGAGATCATCGATAGCGGACTGCAGACTGTTCAATCTACATTTAAGAAGTGTTTTGTATGATTGACCATGGATATCCATCGATTGACTTATCTCAACAGCTAGATTATTGAAAGAACAATGACGTCTGAGATCATCGATAGCGGACTGCAGACTGTTCAATCTACATTTAAGAAGTGTTTTGTATGATTGACCATGGATATCCATCGATTGAATTATCTCAACAGCTAGATTATTGAAAGAACAATGACGTCTGACATCACAGATAGCGGAGTGTGGACTAAGTGCGTATGTTATAAATAGGAAATGTTACACAGAATGACATGATAGACTTATTCAATCGATATCTAGACAAATGTAAACCGATTGCATCTGAAACAATAGATACATGTATTTGACAATTATTACTGACCGAATAGAATATAGTGGATAGGAACAATACATTGTTTAACTGATAGTTGATGATGAAGATCAATCATTTGCACTGACATTCGAGCGGAAAATTTCTCTGTCATTTGCCAGCATTCTAAATCGGAAGTCGGTGACAAAACCCGTTCTGCTGCTTGTCATATTCTCATCATGTATTCAAACGGTTTTTCAGGTATGTACCTGCAAAAGAGCATGATATGCTCTAAAGCCCTAAACATCCATCACTAAATAACCGCGAGTAGTATAGGGTATAGGATTCGGCGCATCGCTTCGCTCAGCACCGAATCCCACACCTAGGTAGTTACAAAAAATGAAAAAATACAAAAAAATAGGGTCCTCCTGAAATTTATAAAAAAACAGACAAAATAGATAAAAAAAATTAAAAAATACAAAAAAATAGGGTCCTCCTGAAATTTATAAAAAAACAGCTAAAATAGATGCGAAATGGGAAAAATACAATGTCTATGACCCATGAACAAAAATATTCATTTAAAAATGGAAGATGAAAAAACAAAAGAACCATCAGCCCCCTTATATCCTTCATTATCATATGACATAAAACCTTCGGTTCCCAATGAAATGGATATAGTAAAACACAAAGATAGAGTCAGGTACATGAAAGATAAGGAAGCCCAATTATTACTTAAACTAGAACATTATAATAAATTAAGAAAGAGATGGACCATAGCTAAGAATGTGATGTAACACAATTCCGCTGAAAACCCAAAAGTGATGAAAGGCGAAAACCCGTCAGCTACACCATCAGCCCCTTTATAACCGTTATGTAAAATCAACCATTTTTGCACAAAATTGTTTCTTATTCAACAAAATTGACGCGAAATTACATATACATTACAAAATGTCAAGAAATGTCTCCTCGAAAGGAGACATTTTACTCTGTAATTAAATTTGAAAAGTCTCCTGTCAAGGAGACATTTACATTACTATATAATGATATAAGTAGTGTATGAATTGACACACTTACAAAATGTCAAGAAATGTCTCCTTTCGAGGAGACATTTTGCTCTGTAATTAAATTTGAAAAGTCTCCTGTCAAGGAGACATTTATATTACTATATAGTGATATAAGTAGTGCGTATGAATTGACACATTTACAAAATGTCAAGAAATGTCTCCTCGATAGGAGAGATGGTGAGAATGTTACATTTGAGACTATCAGAACTCCATTGGGCTTTCCATTCTTGGGACTTCCATTCTTGGGGTTTCCATTCTTGGGGTTTGCATTATTTCTTCAAATGTTTTTCGGCGTCGTCCATTTTTGATGTGCGATGAAATTATACGAAAATTGATTTTAAAGAATGTTGCGGATTCATGAGAATCGGCGATGAACGGATATTGTAAATAAAAGTTATAAAGTCTTCTTAAAAACGCGACATAACTCCGGGAATATTGGAAATAGTCACTAAATGTATTTCCCGCACGTAGAATTTTGAATGCACGCCCCTTCAAGATAGCTAGTTTCAAACTACTGTTCTCATGATGATTTTCGTAGTTTTCAATTCTTTGTAAGAAACCACGTAGCGTCGGCAGAGTTACTTCTTTATTCAGTTCCTCGTTGAAATTAAATGATGACGACGATTCACAAGATGCAGTTAAAGATGTTTCAAAAGTTTCTATAATTCTCCATTCTTTGTATAAATAATCTTCCTCTTCTTTTGTCTTAATATTCCTCCTTCTGTACTCTTGGAAAACTTCTTCATTAAAATATCCATCCTCATTGCAGATGAATCGTGAAAGACACAGTCACGTAGAACACTCACAGAGAGAATGAAAATTGACAATACGTGGCAGCATCAGTTCCTAATGGCAACCGCTACTGCTTGTGGCAGACAATGGTGTCATGCATAATGCGCTAGAGGCCGCCCCGCTAGAGGTAACAAAAGCCCTGAGTCATACAGATTGTGCAATTCTTTTGTGTCATTTCTGAAATAGAATTTGTCTCATGTAAAATGAATAGCATAAATGACTTCTTAAAGCATTATGGAACGCAAACTACGACAAATTTCGACCTAAAGAAAATTGCTAATCAATTAGGAATAAAGAACTTTCATGTTTTAATGAGAGACGAATTACAATTGATCAAAAATAAGCCAACTGTAAATTTCATAACGAATCTTCACACTTCAGACCAAAACGGCGTACATTGGTCAGCAGGCGTTAAAAATCATCAGCAGAACTATTATTTTGACTCATACGGGCTTCCACCTACGAATGAAGTAAGAGCAATACTTGGCAATGGTATTTATAATACGTTTCAAATTCAAACACCAGGCACTACCTATTGCGGTCAATTATGTTTATACGTTTTGTACAAATTACAAAAAGGAGTACCATTTCTAGATATAATGTTAGAGTTAAACGATAAAGGTTAAAGCTCGGTTTTCTGTAATTCGTTTTCATAGAATCTACCTTTGATATCCTCATTATCTAAATCTATAATTTCATAAGTAAACGGATAAGTTTGATTTATTTTAGAAACTTCAAATATCTCTTTCGTCCAGTATCCGACGAAGCCCTTTTCAAATTTGTTCTTATATTTAAATATTCGTACCCTATCCCCAATTTTAAATTTCGGCTTACGTTTCTGTAAATTCGGATTACTCTCATTCGAATAATTATTTTCGAATATTTTCTTTCGTATTAAATCAGGGTCGTCAGAAGCATTCTTTGGAGTTTCTTCAATACCTGAATGAATCTTATTGTTATACTCTTCTACAACTCCTGGTAATATCTTCAACCATTTCTGATTTCCTTGCTCAGTAAATTTCTTAAAGATCTTACTTTTTAGCGTTCTATTAAAGCGCTCTATTACTACAGCCTTTCCTGCATTTTCTGTGGAATAAACAGTTTCAAATAGTGGCTTTACATTTCGGTTGTAAAACTCGGACCCTTTATCAACAAACAATTTCCTTGGCTTTCTAAAACTTTCTTTAAAGATTTCTTCAAACGCATATTTAACTGACAGACCACTTTTGTTTTTTAAAGGCTTTACCCAAGCATATCGTGTATATAAATCTATAACGGTCAATGCGTACTTAAACCCTCTTTCATTAGGCATATTAATTAGATCTGCACTCCAAATATCATCTTTATTAAATACTTTTACCTTCAATAGATATTTCGGCTTTCTGTATTCCTTGTGAATTTCGGACGCGTAGCGGCTTGGGTCATTCGACATTTTATTCAACGAAGTTGACGGAACTAAAGTTTTATCTATCCCCTGGCCAAAAAGCATTTTTGCTTGTAAAGCTTTCTTAACAAACATTCTTTCAATTCTTTCTCTAAATGTAGGATTTTGAATACTATCTAATTCTTGTATCATTTTCTTATCTGCTTCATGTCGAGAACTTAGGTCATGATTTCGATAAGCTAAATCATGTTTATAAGCGGCGGCGTCTACTCTATTTATTGGTTTACTATTTTCTCTAGGCGTGTCATCATCGTTTAATCTTAAATCTAATCTTGTGCCGGGACCAGTAAAATTATGCCCAGGTAAATGTTTCTCCTTCGAATATTTACTCCAAATAAAGCCAGGAAAGTTTTCTAATGCTTTTTGTATATCACCACCGAAGTGGTGTGGAACTTTGTTCTTGTCACCTCCGGTGTGGTGTGGAACTTTGTTCTTGTCACCTTTTAAGAGATAATCCATTAGATCTAGATTTGAAATCCTTAAGTTATTCAAATTCATTTTTAAAGATTAAATCTTATCGCACCATACTAGGATTTAGATATATGCCAGATCCGTCTTTTGTTTCTTTTATCTCAATCAAATCATCAATATTGTGTAGGACATTTTTAAGAACTCGTTTCCCTTCATTAGCTAAATTTAATTTACTAATAAAATTATCTACTATTCCGTCACCTCTAGCAGCTTTCTCTAACTCCCTATTATGACGTTTTTGCTCTTCTAATGCTGCCTTCTCTGCTTTATTTTTATTTACTGCCTGGACAATACCAGCTGTCCCACCTGCAACACTTCCTGCTGCTGCTATACCACCTATGATTAGCGGAATTAATGGGAGAATTCCACCATTCTTTTCTTCTTGTAATTTGATATTCTCTATCATTGGTTTACTTATGTAATACTTCCTTTTGTTAATTGTAATAGCTTTAGGTGTATTTCTGTCAATGATGTTACGTAGTTTTAATTCAACCGTTTTATTATTCACTTGCGCCATTTTTTAATAAAAAATTTATAGTCTTAGGTTTTACTAACCGACCGGAGCGAAGCTCCTCTGGCTTTAGACGACCGGAGCAAAGCTCCTAAGGTTACTAACCTATCCTAACCATCTTTCCATTAATAATTTCAATAGAATATTCGGCGTCTTCTAGCAATAAACCATAAGCCATCAATGATGTTGTGGAATTTGCCTTTTCAATATTAATTGTCACATCACAACCGGTCTTGATAATATCTTCAGATTGTGCACTTAAATCAAAACAGAAAACAGGATATAAATTCTTCCAATCTACAGGATTTAATTGTGCTTCAACTCCAAATTCTCGGCACAAATTTCTATAAGCGTCATATCCTTCCATGAATTGATTATTTGCGTTATCAAATCTCAATGGATCAATAGGATAACGTGTTTGATTTAATGAAATTTGTAAACTTCGAATTGAATTAGTATGGAAAATACTATTGTTCTTATCAAAACTAGGCGTTTCATTCTTTTGAAAAGTGAGCAAAAAATATCTTGGTGTATTTGATGTCCTTGTGAAATGCCAGTTAAATCTTTGTTCGGTAAACGTGACAGAGCTCGCGGTACGCTTCATAAAACTTACTGGAATTGGTTTGCCCGTATTTAATCGTTTCGTAATAGTTGTTTCAACCTCTAAACTAGGAGTAATGTGCTTAATCCACCATTCAAGTCTATCAATTTTTAGGTATGCTTTCTTCCCAGCCTTTCCATAAAATATTGATTCATTATTTACAGTGCGATGAACTATGAGTTTGAATTTCAAGTGACATGATATTTTATTGTAATCTAAATACCCGAATAATGGAGACAATGACCAATTAACAGTTTGTTTACTTTTATTATTAAAATTGCGTCTTTTCTGGTATGAGCTATTTTGTGTACTGTTTAACTGTTTCACTATGTTTTCTACATCTTTCGCAATTCCTGCTGCATCTGTTCCAGTGTGAGTTAAATCATCTTTAAGTATGGCGGTATGGTTATCAGGAAACCATCCTTCGATTTCATGCATTTTAGTATTTTCACCTATTGTTACAAATCGAAGCATTGAATCAATAATGCCAGGTGAATCACTTATGGTTTCTATATTTTGTGTTGCAACATCTAAACGCATTTGTGTGAATAATCTTGGGAAGAAATTGTTTTCTAATGTAATATTATCCGTAGCCGGTAATGGTGTTGTAAAATCAGCATCAGAATAGAGAGAATATTCACAGTGTAAAAATGAATCGGGTAAATATAAATAACTTTGTTGATTGTCAACTTCAAAAATTAAATCGCCTCCTGTATTCACTCTACCTGAAGAACCGGGGTTCATAGCAATTCTTATATAGTCATTCTTTTTTTGATTGTAAGTAATGAACGGGGGATCATCTAATCTAAATTTGCTTTCAATCAGAGTTGCCATTATATTTTTTTATTAGAAAAAATCAGTTTGATACTCGGCTAAAGCCTCTGAACAAGGTTCTACTAGAATTTTGCTACTAGAATTTTGCTAGACCATTTCCTCTCATTTCTTCAATTGTTTTTTCATCATGTTTACTTTCCATCTTCGCTAATTTAGCAATTTTGTTTTTTGTTTCCTCTGAGAGCTTTTTGTCTTTTTGCATTTCTTTTGCGTCATTTCTAAGTTTGCGAATAGCTTCTAGTTGCTTTAATTCGTTTTGTGACTTAACAGCATTCGATATTGCACTAGCTGTACTACCTATAGCAGCCGCTCCTTTAGCAGCAGATGAAATCAAATCTTTATTATTTTTAATCAAGTTAACGATACTTCCGATACCAGAAAAGATGCCAGCTCCTTCTGTTTGGACGGCACCTGCAGTGCCTAGGAACTTTTGTGTTCCAACAGTTTCTACACTATCATAATGGTACACAGGATTCATACGTGGTTCATGAGCAATTTTATTATTTGAAGCAAAATGCTTAAGATTGTGTTTATAAATTATAGGCATTTTTTTAAGCTTAAATTTGACTTTTGGGCCGATCGGCTAAATTCTATAGGTTAGTAACCTGAGGACCTTTGGTCTGATCGGCTAAAGCCTCTGAACACGGTTCGATTAAGATTTACGTTTGTGTATGGACAACAACTTCGCGGTAACTTTATTAATTGCCTGTTGCACTTTATCTATTGCGTCAAGCAGCGTGTGATGTACTTTAATTTCTTTTTCATTTACTTCTATTTTTTTCTCACTTTTCTTTACTTCTGTTTTAAGAGCGGCCAATTGAACTTTAATATTATCGAAATTCGTTTTAAGGGTCTTCAAGTCACTAATCTTTTGTTTAAGTCCTTTAACTTCATTTATCATTCTGTTCATTTGCTTTACTTGTTGTGTGATGCGGCTACTTAATTCATCAACACTTTTTTGGAATGTGGATTGCAGCTGTTGTAAGTGTTGTAATAATTTTCGATTCTTTTCGCTTACTTTTTCTAACTCTTCTTTCAGTTGTTTATTTTGATTTGTATTCTTTGCAATGGCAGACTTTAAATTTAGTGATAACAGGATCACAAGTTTTGAATGTTCTGTTATTTTTTTATGAAGTTTTACTATATCTGCTTCTATATTTCCATGTTTGCTACTTAGGTCTGTTAGCTTTTCTTGCAGTCTTTCATCATTCTGCTTTAGAAGCTTGGTTTCTTTCATTAGAGGAGACAGCAGTGACACAATTCTATCGAACTGTTTATCAACATATTCTTTATTTGCTAACTCAGTACTTTGTTGTGGAAGAATAGAAAGATGTAACGGACCTGTTAAAATGTCTCCAGTTTTCATGATATAGTTGTCTAGTTCTATTTCTGATTCTTGATTATTCGGTGTGTAAGCACACCCGCCAACATTTGTTAACATCATTTTTTTTTTATTTAAAAATATGTTATCCAACAATTCATCATTAAATAAACATATGAGAACATGTAGTGATTGTGGAAAAAGTGTAACATCTAAGAACTTTATGCGTCACCAAAAAACATGTCAATCACCATCACAACCAAAAGTAAAAGATAGACAATGTGCGAATTGTAATAAGTTTTTTACTAGTCAAGGTTTCTTGAATCATTCTCATTCATGTGCTATTAATACACGAAAATGCACTAATTGTCAAATCGTTAAGCCCAAAACAGAATTTTATGATAGTAAATACCGATGTAAAGAATGTTTAAAAACACAAGTGAGATGTAACAAGTGTAATAAAGTTCTGTTGGAGAGAAACTACTCACGTCATGCAGCAATTTGCATGATTTAATTAATTTTATATCCGTAATAGTCCGATACTCACTTGAGCCTCCGTAATAGTCCGGTGCTCTTTTGAGTGTTTTACCTTCATTTGAGCCCCGGACTCAATAGTCCGTACTAGTCCGGAAGTCCTAGAGAGGTTAAACACTCAAGTGAGCACCGGACTATTTCAGGTGCTCAACTGAGTGTCGGACTAGCTGAGAGAGTTTTAGACAAATTTTTCATATAAAAATTAAAAATGAATTATGAAAAATTGTATACCGAAATTCCCAATCGGCCTCCCACGATCATCAAACAACGTGAACAAAATAATGATTCACAATCTTTATTTTCAGAAAATTCAGATCTAGGAAGACTCTTTGGGTTTCTGAAATTTCATTGTTTGAAAATTATTCTTATATGTATTCTTATCTATCTTATTTATTGTTTCATAAACTGGTTAGGGTTCTTACAAACAGCAGAACAAACGAAAATTACATTTTATAAAAATCAAACCAAAAACTTTAAAGGTTGGAAAGAAGTTAGGCATAACGACGAGAAACCTAAAGGACGTGCCGCACAAGAGAACTTACATTTTATAATATATGGCAGAACAGCGAGTGGAAAGACTACGTTTCTTAGAAGATATATAAATCAACATTACCCTAAGGAAGGTAATGTACATGTGTTTTGTCTGCAGAGAGATGAATGGCAAGGATATTCAAATGTTTACGGTGAAAAAGATTTATGTGTGTTAGAAGATATGAGTACTTTTGCTGGGACATACGAGCAAAAGTCTTTACTAGTGTTAGATGATGTAGCTAGTTTAGTAAAGCAAAAGAACATATCAGAAATATTCACAAAAGGTCGTCACCATCATATACAAATTGTAGTATTAGCTCATAAAGCCTGCGACGTGGATAATAAGATTAGAGAAAACATAGAAGTCTTTTATACAACTACTCAAAATAATGTAGCATTCTTTGAGGATATCAAGAAAAATTATAGACTAACTTTACCCTTAGCTAAATATGTACATGTTAAGTACGGTATAATACGGGTTGATACTATTTTGAATCAAATGCAAGTGTATGATAGCGATCTAAATATACTATTGGATACTGAACATGATTTTTATAGTAATGCGACAGATTTTGATATTAGTCTTTATGCGGGTGCTAAGAACTTATCGCCGCATAATATAGAAGAAATAACAATTTTTCTAGAAAACGAATCACTTGAGCCACTAACAATCATACCCGAAACATTTTATTTCTATTTCGATCATTATCTGAATAATGTGTTAAAAATTAAAACCCCTGAACGATTAGAGAATAGAGATGCGCTAGATGTTATTAGAACAGGCATTAATGATTTTCGTGATGTACTAAAAAATGTACAACCTCTAGTCACTGATGCTAAAAGTACATTGAGTGACATAAAACCAATATTAAATGAGTTTAATGATATGTAAATGAGTTTAATGATATGTAAATTTTTTTCTTTTTAAAATATGGAGTACAAAATAGAACACGTGCCAGTTTTAAAAGATCATTATCATCCTGTAAATTCAAAACAATCAGTTAAAAGTCAATATCATCGAAAATATATGCAATTCGTGCAAGATTATAAAATAAAACATGGTATAAGAAGTTACGCTAAAACAAAAGACTTTCCACTGTGTCTACGAAGTTTTAGAGTATTCTTAGCGTACAATAATTTATGGTGGTTGGTTAATAAAGAACGATTAACAGTTTACGATTTAGAAACATTGCATCAACTAAATATTCCTGTGTATATGTAATTAAAAACATAATTTTTTCTTTTAAAAATATGAATTGTAAAATGAGTAACAAATCAACGCATACGCTTGACGAGTTAATAAAGAAACAAATTGAGGAGTTTGATGAACAAATTAAACATAGTAAACGTCGTAAACGCAATCGTGGTAAACGTAGTAAAAAACAGAAACATATTAGGCGTAGTATTAGACGTAATACTAAAAAACAGAAGCGTAGAACAAAGGAAACATCAACCACACCAATTCCCGACATATTCTCTGATGATGATGATAGACTTGGTGATGATCTATTGAATCTGTTTAATCCGAACGCTATCACATATGAAAATGAACTTTTTACTAATGTAGTAAATGATATACGTAACCTTTTACGCAATGGGAAAGTTTTAAATTTATTGGGTGTAATAAAAAAAGAAGATGGAAGCACAATAGAAAACTTTTACGCTACGTTTTATAATAAAAATTCATTTGAAACATGGTTTCTTAATCTAGAAGAGAAATCCGATGCTAGTGAATGGATTTTTACAGGTAGTATCAAATACGAAGATTTTGGTATGAAACTCGTACAAAGATCACATAGAGGCGCTGGTATTAATATGAAATATAGAATCAAAGAATACATCGGGCAATATTGTTACATTCCTTCTGAGGATTTCTGCTTTATAAAATGTTACAACGCCTTACGTGGGTTCAATCAAGAACAAGCTAAAATTATAATCGAGATGTTTAATGACTTTTTATATAAAGAGAAAGCTACATCTAGGACAGGAGTAATGGCAAACTGTAAATTTTCCCAATTCAATAAATACTTTGGAGAATGTGTACAGTATTATAGTGCTACTAATCGTCATTTAAATCCCAGAGGTATTACAACACCTTATAGTCATGTTTATTACAATTATTTTCACGAAGGTTCATCAATAGGTCATTATTGTTTAATCAATAAATTCCATAAAGCAGAAGCTATTAGAGAAATTGAAAATAATTTCAAACCAATATATAAAACTGTCACTGATGAAAATCTAACAACACTTCCGTATAAGACCATAACAAAGAAACCAATTGACTATGGTTCAACATATATATGGGATCTCGAAACTTATCCAGATCCTCGTTGTGCAACAGCTCATCCTATTCCTTATGCTTTAGGTACTATCAATTTCAATAAATTCATGTGTTGCTTACCGAAGCAAAGATTGGAAGAAATAGACGCACGATTGTTACGCGATATGATTAAAATAAAAAGGAGCAAGGATGAACATGAGATTAAAGAACTTAAGAAACAGATAAGTGAATATAATACCTTAACTGAGCAAGAACTTAACAAACTTCAACGTTGGGTGAAAATCTTTATTAGGAAACATAATGAATGTCCGATCGGGGGAAACCCAGAGGACGTATGTCCGATACATCAATTTTTCAAAAACCTTGGATCTCTTAATCATTCGAAAGTAACTTTAATAGCACATAATTCATCAGGTTTCGATGCATATTTTCCGATAAAATCTAATTTTAAATTAACTAAACCACCGCTTAAAACATCACGAGGAATACTCACTGCTTCTTTACAAAATCCTTATACAACTGAAAGTGTTAGTAAGTATATCCAACGTTCCTCTAGATCTAAGCAACTAGGTGACTCTACAAAACGTAACATAAAACCAAGCAAACCTTTACAAACCATTGTAATGAAATGTAGCTATCAACACGTGAAAACAAGTCTTTCCAAATGGTGCGAGAATTTTAAAATCCCTAGCAATATGTGCAAATTAAATTATGAAATTGGCGAAATTACACATGACAATTATCTAGAAAAAGAACATGAGTGGAAACCGTATTTAATTAACGATGTTCTTTCATTAGCATTTTGTATCTACAAGTATAATAATGTTATGAAAGAATTAGTTGGTGAAGATATAACTACTAATTTAACATCCTCCGCTTTAACATTTAACGGTTGGATGAAGAGTGTACAAGAAGCCAACATAAATATTCATTCGCATACTGATTTATGGACTAGGAACTATGTTAGAAAATCTGTTAAAGGTGGAAGAGTGTCAGCAAATATAAGACATTACGGATCTCCATTTTGTAACATCTTGATACCAATATTACAACGATATTTTCCTGGTAATAATTTAATAGATTTAATGAAGCAGTATAATCAGTTGCAAGACAAGAATGCTCTCTGTAAAGAAATTAAACATAAACTACGCGACCAACAAAATGAATTCTTAATGGCTTTTGATGCAACATCTTTATATCCATCAGCTATGTATGACGAACATTCAGAATACCCTAAAGCTGAATCTGCTAGAAAATTTAGACAAGAAGAAGAACAAGCAGTATTATATCAATTTAACACTCAATCATTTCGCCCTAAAACTGGAATATTCACAGTTGTGTTTCATTATCCTGATGAGATGTTTTTTCAACCAGTTCCTGCGAAAGATAAGGTAAAGAATGAAAACAATTGTAACCAAGAAATAATAAGGTTTAGGAATGGAACGTGTTATGATGTATTAACTTCTGTAGACATACAGGAAATTGTTAGATGTGGCGGGAAAATATTATCTATTACAGATGGTATAATTTATGAAGAAAATTATCACATTTCACCATTTCGCAAATACATTGAAAAGCTCTTCAATTTAAGAAAAAAATATAAAATAGAAGGAAACACTGTGGGCGATGAGTTAATTAAATTATTAATGAATTCACTATATGGAAAAACCGTACAAAAAGACATAACCACTAAATATCATTTATGGAATGAAAGTACATTGAGAAAAAATTTCACTCAAGAAGTAAAAGATTTTGAAAAAGTAAATGATGAACAATTCTTAGTGAAAGTAGAAATGGAAGATGATGAATTTCTTAAAGCTAATATTACAGACACTGAAAAGACGGCCAAAGGCCTGAGCAGCTACGCTACGACGACCAACGGTCTGAGCAGCTACGCTACGACGACCAACGGTCTGAGCAGCTACGCTGCGACATCATTCATGCCATCACATTTAGGTTCTTTTATTCTTGCTCACTCTAGAAGAATCATGAACAACTTTATTTTAGAAATTAATGGTTTCAAAGAAAAATACATTCATTATACAGATACTGATTCAATATATATTTCCAACGAACTCTTCAATAAATTAGATGCTGCTGGATATGTTGGTGGGGAATTGTGTCAAGGGAAAAATGATTATGGAAATGGTGGAATTATTTTTGCAATGTTTATTGCACCTAAAGTAAAATATTGTATTACTGTAGATGAACAAGGGAGACTTAGTGAAAAGAAAACATTTAAGGGTTATACAAAAACTAAAGTAAAAGTAGAAGATTTTCTAAAATTATACCATGGGGAAACATTGACAACAATTGTTAATAAACCATGGAAAAGATCTTTAGAAACTGGTATTAGTATTCCTGATAAAAATAATAACACTGAAGAAAAAAGATTCACTGGTAAAATAAATATTCTTAAACGTCAAGCGCCTAATGCAAATGGTATTATGCTCCCCTATAGCGGAGAAGATGTACAAGACGAAATATTTCAACGAATAAAAAAAGAATGTAATATAATTGAATACAATGATAGTGAAGACTGGGAAGAGGAATTATAATACACTAGTCAGTGAACAAATGTTCTATTCAGAGTTTTACTCTGCGAACAAATGTTCTATAGACTTTCAGTCGGGGCAAAGCCCCTCGAGGCGAAGCCTAGTCAGCGAACAAATGTTCTATAACTCTATCATGTACTTTTTTATCAATATTGACTGTGATAAAACCATAGTCGTTTGCCCAAGCATTGTTACACGATTGTTTAAATTCATCTTTATCTCTTATACATAAGTCTCTTAACAAATCACTTAGGTTTCTTTGGTTGATTTCGAAAAGCATAAAAATATTAGCATTCTTTCTAATAACACTTCCATCTAATGAATACATACTTTGTGTCAAATAAAAGACACTACAGTTATTGTGTCTACCTCTTGTAAAATAATTTCTCTGAACTGCCTGATTTCTATCATTAACACAATCATCAAACACCACACAATGTTTTTTCGTTTTATTTAGTTTACTAGGATCTTGCATATTGCCACTATCATCTATTAATTGTATCGTTATGTGCCTATTTCTATTGGGTTCTACTAGTTGTTTATTTTTCGCTGCTTCTTCACACCAGGAACTTATTTCTTCTTCATACTCCGATTTTTCATATTCTTCAAACAGTGAAGCTATAGTTGATTTTGTAAGATTATTTTCAAAACCATGTTTCAAAAATTGATAAATAGGTTGTTCTGCTGTTGTTGTATAAATGATAAGATTGTTATAATCCAAAAATTTGGGTGTCGTGAGAATTTTAAATAATAGATATGTTTTTCCACAACCTGATCTTCCACAAATAACTGATAAAACTTTATTTGACAAGTTATGATGATGATTGAATTTCACTTTCTTGTTTAGTGGATATTTTTCACAACTGCTTTCACTCATTTTTTAAGTCAATATTTTTTAATCATACCTCCCGAACCAAAAGATCTATCATAATTTCTTCACCTCCAAAATTTATTTCCTTTCCTTTCTCATCTGTTATTCTAATTGTAATTGAATTAATTGTTTTTCTTGTAACAGGGAAATATATTAATGATTTTGGGATTACATTCAAACTGTAACCAATCGGAACTGTAAATGCTGGATAACTGAAGATATTATTTGACAGCTTTCCATTAACATAACCACCTTCTATAATATCACATTGAACGTTGATTGAATTTATTTCAGTTACTTTAGGTATATTTTCACTTATATGAAAACCTTGTGTATAGAGTTGCTTTTTAAATCCTAAGAGTCTTGATAAAGATTTGTCAATATTAAAATCTACTTGATGATCTTCATCTAAAGTAAGAGAAAATTTATTTACTGCTGGTTCAACTGCGAAATGTAATTGTTTCTTGTCTTTAAATTGAATGCCTAAATGTCTTTTTATTTCATTGGAAATCGATTCAACTTCATAAGATCCAGGAAGAAAAGTTAATTCTTTCCAAGTTTTACCTTGATCATTAGAATATTTAAATCGGTCATTTACATCTTTGATAATATTTTGTATAGTGTTAAATGTTGAAAAACTAGTTAGTGCTACTTCATAATGTTTGTCTTGTTCTAAGTGAATAATAGGATCTAAATGACAGGTATAGGATGAAGTAGTTGTTATAAATTTTAATGTCGTACTAAATTTTGATGAGGTTAAAATCTCGGTTAAATTTTCTAAATGCTTATTAATTTTTTCTAGTTCTGCCGAAGACATTTTTTTAACTAAATAATTTAGCTAAGCTTTTGTAGTCTTTTTCACTAATAATTTTCTTTTCCATTAGTCTTTTTAAGATTGCATGTATTTCGTTAAAACTAGAGTTATGTCCTTCTTTTGTTGCAGCTAATAAAATCTCTAATCTGTTTATTAATTCTTGTGGATCATCGGGGAGGAAAACCGTTGTCTCTTTTAGACCTGTTCCTGTTTTTGGGTAACTAGGCGGTGTTGGAACACTAGTTGATGTTGGAGAAGCAGCCATTGGTGTTGAATAACCAGTCGGTGTTGAATAACCAGTTCTTGCTGGCGAAGCAGCTGTTAATATTGGTATCTTTGTTCCTGTTTTACTGGTACTAGACGGTTTGGATAATAAGTCATTCAAAGTTGTATAACGCTTAAGAGTTTTTACAGTTCCAACCTTATCTAACATAGTTTTGTATTTCAGTAGATCATCAGGGTGATAGTTATCTAAATCCGCTCCTCTTAATAAATCCACGATATTTCTGTCTAAACTGAAAGCTGTTTTGTCTGGTGCAAAAATTAAACTTTCTTTAGGATTTATAGATAATTCTTTTCCACCTAAGGAAAATCTAAGAGATGGCTTTCCATCTATAAATGAAGTAGAATGTTCAAAGAGCATAGATTTGGGTAATTTCTTGTCTATGTTTGCTTCTAACAAACCATAATCATCTATGATGGTTTTCGGCACTGAATCCGCTATATCAATTTGTTTATCATGAACTACAAGTTCTTTCTTAATATCAGATTTAATTTGGTCAACTAATTGGATTTTGTCTTTCATCTCAGATTGAACGCCAGCTTGTAGCATTCGATATTGTCTATGTTTTTTCTTCATAATATTTTTCTGTTTTATTAATTCTTCTAGTTGTTTTATTTTTGTCTCATTTGTGTTCATTATTTTATAAGATAATATTTGAATTTTGTGGTAGCATTGGTACACAGCATAAACACTGCACCAAAGGTGCTGAGACTTGAAGAGTCGACTTTACTGAACAACTTATTTTTGTTCTATTGAACTTTGTTCTAACGTTTTTAATAAAGTTCTTATTTCTTCTAAAAAAGCTTCATTGTTTACTTTGTCTTGAGGTTTAACAGGAATTTTAGTTGCTTCTCTAGCTATTTGGTCAAATTTTTCAATCTCATCTAACGTAATAACATTGTCATCACACACTCTCTGGAAGTAATAATGTAGTTTATCATATACTTCTTTGACATGTGTATGTTTCTTAGTTAAGGATTTTCGTTTCTTAGACATTACAGATTTATCTATCACTGTTGCAAGTGACGTTGTGAAGACACCTGTGCCTGTTAAAGCAGTAGCGACAACAGGAATTGTAAGAACGCCAGACGAAATGACAATAGTGAGAGCGCCTAAAGAAATTGTTAAACAGATACCAACGCCTTGTGTCACATTCTTAGCTATGGTCCATCTCTTTCTTAATTTATTATAATGTTCTAGTTTAAGTAATAATTGGGCTTCCTTATCTTTCATGTACCTGACTCTATCTTTGTGTTTTACTATATCCATTTCATTGGGAACCGAAGGTTTTATGTCATATGATAATGAAGGATATAAGGGGGCTGATGGTTCTTTTGTTTTTTCATCTTCCATTTTTAAATGAATATTTTTGTTCATGGGTCATAGACATTGTATTTTTCCCATTTCGCATCTATTTTAGCTGTTTTTTTATAAATTTCAGGAGGACCCTATTTTTTTGTATTTTTTCATTTTTTTGTATCTATTTTGTCTGTTTTTTCTGTTTTTTTTTATAAATTTCAGGAGGACCCTATTTTTTTGTATTTTTTCATTTTTTGTAACTACCTAGGTGTGGGATTCGGTGCTGAGCGAAGCGATGCGCCGAATCCTATACCCTATACTACTACCGCGCCTCCTGATTAAATAATAGGATTAATAACCTGCTGGTGGGTGTGATGTGTAGGCCCTAAATAAAAACAATAAATAACATGATTTGTAAATGATATGATGCATGCTTTGTCTCCTCTCCTCTCGGTGTCTCATTAAGCCACGACTCATTGTTGACATTCATGCCGCTATCATCATCATCTGTACATATATCAGACTATTTCAGACTTTCATTTCAATCACGTCATTAATTGAATTCAATGACGATCAAGGTGCCAGCTTGTGTTTTTTGACCTTTGATTTCATCCACCCATTCATGTCATCTTTCACCTTCATACCGCTAATATGTACATGTAATAATTATATATGCCACAACTCTTGTACCCACCCACTTCTTGGGCAATAAACTTTTTGAGTTTTGAGAGAGAGACGGCTCTATTCCCGAATGTCAAGAAGCATTCGTAGGCACATCATTACATGAACTAATAACATAGACATTCAGTCTGGGAACAAATAAAATTCAAATCACCTCACCCGTTTTAGAGGATTTAGTTGCGGTCATTATAAACGATTTGCGGCTTTAATCCATGCGGTGTTTTTGCACTGTGAGAAGGTCACATTGACTGTGTTCCTTTGACTAATTTGTCCTCAAGTTACAGGGAAGAGATGAAAGAGTTGGTGACGTTGCTGATGTATCTTCTAAAAATGTTGGAGAACAAGTTTTTCGAGCATACAATTTAGCACAAAGCATATTGAATTCACTCACTACTGACAGTAAGATAAAAAACAATAAAGCATAACCCAATGTAGGCCTATAACCACTCAATTCTAAAAAACTAATGAAGAGTTTAATTATGTTAGGAAGCTTTCGCAGATTTCCGATAATGACATGCGATGTTCGATAAACAAGCTTATGGGTACTTTGATACATTCTAGTAAGTAGAATACAATTATACATCACAAGTTCTTTTGATGATGTTAAGAGACATTTTCATCACAAATTCAAGAATAATGTAAGCAATACTTCATTTTCTGTCAAGCAGTTCCTTCTGATGTTGTTTACAGGACCATTTACTCGGCTTCCCAAAATTGTTAAAACTAATGGATGAAAAAAGGTCACTTCAGTCCAATGATAAGAGATGATAAGAGCAGTTCCATGAAGGAAAACTTGTATCTGCCAGATATAGGAATGATATCTCTTAAAGTGCACGATCTGTTTGAAGAACAGGTTATGTGAACTACAGAATCTGATTCAATTACTTGTCAAAATACCAGAATTCATGTTGTTGCTTGTGACCCAACATGCAGCTAATGCCTATCACATTCAAAGAATTTCAAACAAAAAGCAAAAGCATAATTGATGTGCAAGCTAGTGAAATATATCTTTCAGTCTGTTGCAACAACCAAGCTTGTCAATTCATTTTACTGCATTTTCCAAAGTGCATTTTGTAATGGAAAGTATCCACATTCACTGAGTGTAAATGGAATAATTAAATATTGAGTTCCATCCTCAGTTGAAAAATGAGACAGACCTGACTAGCTGCTATTTCATCCAATATCAGGAATCATCAGCAGACCTACTCAACATCGCCACATTCCCTATTTAAAAGTTGCAGCCATGTCCGAGTAAATTTGAGAATTCCAATTAGCAAGTTAATGAAACTTCAACAGACATTAAATATCACTTTAAACACACTGTGAGGAATGGGCCGGTGCATTGTCATGGTGCAAACGCCAATTTTTTGACTCCTACAAATCCCGCCTCATGCGTCGACTGCTTCTCGAAGACGTCGTCGAACTTCTCTGTAGTACTCTTTCGTCACTGTCTGATTTTCTGGTGCAAATTCGTGATGCACAATTCCCTTGCAGTCCAAGAAGACCGTCAACATGACCTGACGTGCTTTCGTCGGTCTCGGTGATGATGGGCGTTTCCACTGAGACGATTGTGCTTTGGTCTCCGGGTCATAACCGTATACCCATGTCTCATCGCCGGTAATGATGGTATCCAGGTAGTCAGGGATTGCGTCACAAGTTTAGAGCAAATCTTCAGCGGTTTCTTTGCGCACACACCGCTGCTCTTCAGAAAGCAGTCTTGGCACAAATTTTGCAGCCATTCGGTGCATGCCCAAATCCTGTGTCAAAATGACATGGGCAGAGTCTTTGCTGACGTTCAATTCGTCACCGATTTCCCGAACTGTCAAACGGCGATCGTCCATTATGAGTTCATTAACGTTGTTGATGACAACTTCATTGCGACACGTCAATGGCCGGCCAGATCGGAAGTCACTCTCCGCAGATGTTCGACCTTCCATGAACCTGTTATACCATTCTTTTATCTGTGTGATGCTCATGGATTCATCAAGAAAAGTAAAGCAAGTTTAAAAACATATTTGATAAGTTTTTCGTCATTCTAAATTCATAGCACTAAAAGTTAGATACCATGGTCGGACACTTTTTAAACATCAATTTTCTATACTGTGCATGATAACCTATCCACACAGGGCATTTACATGCATTGATATCCTGGTCGGCCTCTCCCCGTAAACTATTGAATGAATTCACATGAATTTCTCAGCACATTCATTTGACATTGTTGCCTCATCCTCGTGCAATTCAAAAAAATTGAAATCACCCATTTTGAAGGAACGACTTACTCGGCAATTCATTTCATATGAGGAGAGGAAAACCGCTGTTTGTCCTTATACTAAGTACTTAAATTTCTCAAACTTTTTTGGAAACAATAATTTTCTTTTAAGTAATCTTTTGCACTTTCTAAAAATTAACTAGTCGTTAGCATGTTTTTTTAAATTTCAATTTTTTTAAAATTTTTAGTTACCTGGAATTTTTTTAGAATTTTTTTAGGAATTTTTTTACCTGGAATTTTTAGTTACGTTAAATTTGACATTTCACCAAATTTTGGCCAGGAATCCTCTTCGTGAGTGCCATTTGCGATGACAAGCTGTCTAAATGTACTTTGACAACTTACTAAGGAGAATAAGAATTGATTGATAAGACTTATTTGTGCATACAAGTCAAAAATGCGAAGTTTTATGGAATATAAAATATTTTACATTAAAAGTCGCCTTCCACTCTGTTTGTAAAATGGAGTTTATGTAGTTTTAGATATAATCTGATAAATAAAGAAAATAGTCAACTTGTATATCTCAAAGGTTTCAAATGAATGGGAAGATTCACAAAATTGACATTTTAGTTGTATCAAGCAGCATCTGCAGAAAGCTAAAATTATATTAATGAGCAAAACTGCGAACTGACTGAAGTCATGAATAAGTTGTTCTTCATCTTCTATCTCTCTTCATCTTTTGTTCCTCAGAATTCTAGTTGCTAATTTACTGCCTTTGAAGAGATTCACTCCAAAATATTGAAAACTTTGAGCAAGAAATGAGCAGTTTTGTGTATTTCAACAAGTTAGTTAGGCTAAATTAGTTTTATTCTTATAGATGAGCTGGCAAATTGTAACAACAGAAAATACGAAAGAATTATGTGGTAGATACCCGAAGATATCAAGGTTGGGCCAAAACCCAACTAAGACCGCGCACACTGAGTTCCGATAGAGAGGACAGAAAACTCGATACTAATGCGATGACCGGTTTCGTGTAATGTCTTTATCAAATCGCATAAACTGAAGCACAGTACAATCGTTTACAGGCATTAAATACATTAGCGAAAAGTGTTCAACAAGTTACGAAGATTTGAGTGGTTTGTGTAGCTGCCAATGGTTTTGTAGTTTTTGATTGACTGTTGACAGATACGGACAACTTGCTTGCTGCAGGCGCTATGTGGTAAGACCAAGTGAATAGAATTATTGTAGTCACCAAGCTTATTGATTCCGTGCGGTGAAATCGTATTGAGTCGCTTCATCCATCTAGCTTCTTTGGTCTTTCGTTTGGTAGTGTTCACACAATACTCCAATGCGGTAAAAGAGAAATGTGCAATGGAACAATGCGTACGGAAATGTTCAGAGACAACAGTAGGATGACAATATAAAATATTATATACATGTTCTCTGATACGAGTTGCAAGACATCTCGATGTTTCTCCTACGTACGACTTAAAACAGTTTGTACAGGTAATGAGATAAATTACAGCTACACTATTGCAATACAACCTATGTAAAATGGGGTAAGTATGTACAGAAAAGGTAGGTGTAGCGTATTTACAAATATTACAACACTTATGTGGATCACATGGAAAAAAGCCAGGTTCCCACAAGGAGGGGCTACGGTGAGTAAATGCAAAAAGTTTGCGAATACAATTTCTGATAGCACTGCGTGTATAGCCCTTTTTCATCCAGTTCTTTTGTACAATCTTTTTGCTCAAACAGAAACGGTAAGTAGAACTGAGAGTTAAAAATCTGTACAATTGAGAATAAATAATACTGGAAAAGATATGTGATGGATGATATGAGTCGGTATCTAATAAGTTAAAAGAATCTGTGGGCTTGAAGCCTACACGGTGAAAAATACAATCATTACATCTGTACAGTTCTAAATCTAAAAATCTGATACTGTACAAATTAAAAGTCACAGAGACAGAAATATTTACATCGAGGCTATTTACAGAATTTACAAAGGTAAGTAGGTCCGCTTCCGAATGATTCCACACTCCAAAAATATCATCAATGAAGCGGATCCATAAGCATGGAATTTTTGAGAACTTAATGATCTGCTCCTCCCATTGTCCAAGATAAATGTTGGCATAGGAACCACCAAAGGCGCAGCCCATGGCGGTCCCGTGGACTTGTAAAAATCTTTCACCATGAAAAGTAAAGTCATTGGATGATAGTAACAAACGTAGCATTGACAATATCGTGAGATCAGGACGGCGTACATCAGGAAAATTCAAAAAAGCTTGAGCACATGCTTTAACACCTTCGTTTGTTGGAATAGCTATAGATGAGC